>JAKUBD010000020.1:0-37287 GCA_030563125.1 Metschnikowia laotica
CAAGTTTGCTCACAACACAGACGCAGAGTTCTGCGACTGGATTCAGCCTGGTCAGCGCGTGCCAGCTTGTGCGGTGTCGAGACCACCCACCATTCAAGTCCAAGAATTCGGCCCTATCGAAAATGGCGAAGGCTTGTACACCGTTGTCGTGGTGAACCCGGACGTGCCCGACTTGAAGACCAACTCATACAAGACACAGTTGACATACGGCCTCATGAACGTGCCCTTGTCTCACACAAACAACACCATCGACGCATCGAAGCTCGTGCAACAACAGGGCTCCATTTTCAAACAATACGAGCCTTTGGTGCCCGAGAAGAACGTGCCCACACAGAGAGCTTGCTTGTGGGTGTTTAGACAGAACCGCGAGTTGGCGGAGGTTGAGTACGAGCTTGACCAGTTCGACATCCGCGGTTTTGCCGAGGCAAATGCTCTAGAAGCCGTCGGCGCACATGTTTGGAGACAAGATTTCGACCGGAGCGTCGCAAGTGTCAGACAGGAGTATGGTATGGAAGCCGGCCGTGTGTTCGATCCCACCAGGACTGCAGAGCCTTTATTGTAAATAGATCGCATGGGAATACAGGTAAGCGCATTCAGACCATGTAGGGCTTCCGGCGCTGCCTCGGGCAGTATTCTGAGAGTTGGCAAAAATGAAACAAGGAGAATGGGCGAAAAACTGATGTTCTTCTTTACACCCGCCCTCTTTGCGTAGGACTCCATCTCTCCTTTGGTTTTCCAGGCACCTTTTCATCTCCGTATTCGTTCCCATTTCTTCCAGGCAGGTCCATCATCTACAACATCGCGCACTCATTGCGAACACGTCAAAGGCCATCTGAATCCTTCCATTTGGCCGTACATGGTTGACAGAGATCTACTAAGATTGGAAAATCTAGCTGCTCATACTCAAAATGAAGAGTGTGATTATCTGCGGCTAGACTCGCTGTTCAAAAAGTCGCTCGCGTTTGTCAGAAAGTTGAAAACCATCAACGCGAGCAGTGTGCCCAGTATTCTCAACGAGTTCCGAACTCTAAGGCTCGATAAATTTTTGGACGAAATCACGTCCTCCGTTGCCGAAGGAGTTTTACGCCTATCCAAAAATGACGATCTTGACCAAGCTCTTGTGGTGATCTGTTCGATTCACCAGCGATTCCCCACTTTTTCGCCTGCTTTCACATCAATGATCGTTTCGGCAGCTTCCAAAAGATCAGAAGGCCTCCAGGTCAGCCAAAACACCGCCGTCAAAATTTTGTTCGAACTTCATGCCGTGGGTATCGCTCAGACTCTTCTGGACTGCGACTTGTCGCTTTTAGAGAGCGAGTATCACGGCATCGTGAAACCCGGATCTTTTTTGCTCATTGGTGTTGTCGAAAATATTTTAAATCGGGACATCCGAAAGGGAGGTGCCTTGCCCCTTATGAATTCCTTCTTCAATAGATTCTCCTCTTACTTTGAGCTGGATCTGGATCGTCCAAATGAGTTGGTAGCTGCGCTTCGACCGCTATTGGAGTTATACACAAAGAATTCACTTGATGTTCTTCAAGAAATCTACCAGAAAAACATCAGGATGCACAAGCTCGATAAAGACCGTTCGATCAGGACAGGGCGAATCTCCGAGGATGCAGTCCAACGATCTACCGAATCTTCGAACCTCGAGGAACTATTCGAGACTACGCTAGCGAAATTCTGTCGGATTTTGCAAATCGAAATGATAGATCGTCCAAGCACAAATGACTCTGATTCGCCTGAGACTCCAGTGGACGACGAAGTCAAAGTTGTCACTTGGTGGCACGATGAACAAGAGAGACTGTTCTACCTAGAACACCCCGATTATAAAACCCTTCTTGAAACCAAGCATTCCAATGATCCTCGCATCGACGCGTGTTCTAAATTAAGTGAGAAGGCTTGCATGCTTGAATTTATGACCTTGCTTCAAGAAGCAACAAGCCCAACTGATATTGAATTTGCAACTGTCTTTTTCCACAAGCTCGTGCCCTACAACAAAGCGACAAAGAACAAAATCCTTCAGCCATTCAAGGATGCTAATTTTCGTGGCTCTATTGACTTGTTGGTCAAATTCATTAAGATCAATAGAGAGTATTTTCCTGACGTCGTTGAGGATTTACTTGGGCACACAGACCGTGTTCTCCGGTCAATGTTGCATCATGGCTTCATGGATATTCAGGTAATCAAACTTTGGGTGCAGCTTATTAAATTCAAATTGGTACCTGACTATGTTATTCTTCATAAGGTCCGCAAAATGGCTCTCAATATCTCAGCGGCAAACAACATCAACGTTCTTATAATTCTTTTTGAAAGTTGTGGCAAATTCCTCCTATTCGAACCGGAATATAGAGCCAACATGCTTGAAATGCTTGATGTGTTGAAGGAAAAAGCCAAAAGCGACAGTCTATCTGTTGAACAGAAATTGTCATTAAGAAGCACACTATCTATCATAGAAAACTTCGAATTTCCTCAGGTAAACTTGAGAAAACCAAAAGAACTCCTGGTCATGTATGATTTCTTCTGCCAGCTCTTAAGGCAGGCAATGACCGCTGAAAACTACGTCATTGCAAAAGAGGTTCTTGAAGTTACAGATTTCCAGAATAATCTGGACGCTGCTTCAGCATTACGTGATGTAATTTTACTGCTGGAAGAACTCAACCAAGCATGTCTTTCGAATTATGCTCAACTATTATATGGACTTGGCAAAAAGAACAAAAGACTTCTTATACAGATCATCGACATTTTGACCGAAAATATCGTCAGGGATTTGGAGCTGAACAATTACAGACTCAAACGGAAAAGGCATTCACAGATGGCTCTTTTGGCAGAACTCGTGAACGCAAAAGTCTTGAATATAAGAAGTGCTATAGATTTGATTTACAAAGTAATCTGCTTTGGATATAAAAACAACATCCCAATTCCCAATTCCGACTTGTCTATTGATCCTCCTGATGACTACTTCCGCATACACTTGGCAAGCGTATTCATTGACAGAGTTGACCTTGCTCTTTTCAAGCAGCAGGGACTATATGCGTCTGGCACCAAGACCATCGAGGGCTTACTCATCTTCCTACAATATTATTCTATGTGCAAGAACTCGCCACTTCCAATGCAACTGCAATTCTTAATGACAGAAATGCTCTCCAAATATGACAAAAATTCTCGCAGATTGATCGATCGGGCAAGTGACTTTCCTTCTGCTCTCGCTCTTTTGCAAAAATATACTCAGACTCATTCGAATGGAAATAAAGAGTCTAAGCGCACAAGTAATGTGGAATACGATAGGGCCAGTCCAGGGCTTGATAAAACATCTGTTTCTCACAGTGGAAATCCTTCGGTTGACAGTGAGGAGAAAACCCGTGATGGACCCAAGCTAGAGCACGCGGCAAACTTCCAGGCACAGCCTTGTGGTATAAGAGAATTTGGTGAAACTCGATCTCCAACGTTAGCATGTAATGGTGTCGAAGGCCATAACAAAGATGAAAAAAATAATGACGAAAATGCTGGAGCCAATCTTGATCCTGACTTAAGTCGTGGTGATGCAAACAGTGTCAATGTTCTCGAATCTCATCTTGAGTCAAGGGAGTCAATGATTGACGGCGAAGACGATTCTTTCAGCCGTGATGATGTCAATGATGAAGGTGATGGCGGCGAAGATTATGACGACGATGACAATGATGACGACGATGACAATGATGACGACGATGACGACGATGACGACGATGACGATGACGATGACGACGATGATGACGATGATGACGACGTTGACGAAGTTGGCGAGGTTGACGAAGTTGGCGAGGTTGACGACGTTGACCATGATGACCATGATGACGATGATGACGATGATGACCATGATGACGATGATGACGATGATGATGTTGTCGATAGCCAAGATGATGACGATGATGACGATGATGACGATGATGATGACGACGGTGTCGAGAATTTTGGAATGAATGAACAGTCGGAGACTAATGGCGACTCGAAAAATAGTTTGGAAAACATGAAGATCCGAAGCGTTGTGCTCCAACAAAGCCAAATAAGAAGGATGGATGAAGACATCCGGAGTCTCGGTCATAGTTCAACTGTGGAGCTTTCGAGAACGCCCCTCGCAATTCCGGTGCCGTCTCGTATATTCGGCCAAGGAGGAACAAAATCAAGTGGAACTGAGTTCAAAATTTTATCCAAATCGAGCACGTCGAAGTCAATTGTGCTACCGCAAAGTAGCAAATTTGCTCAGCGGATATCCTCGGAGCACGCCGCGATCAAAGCCAACAGAGAGAAGATCTTTAGTTTGGTGGATCAAATGGACACCTCGTCTAGCGGTAAAGGAAACTGAAAATTGTATGCCTAGTTGCTACTCATCTTTTTGAATGCTTGCATCATGAAATACATACTCTGATATGTGATATATGAAGTGTGGATTAAATCACCTGTACCATCACCACTGTAATGTCGTCCTCTTTTCCGCCTAAGTATTTTTGTCCAGTGAGTCTTGATAATTCTTGCGCAAAAGCGCTTGGAAATTCCTGGTCCTTCGAAACCTTCACGACTTCTTTCACTAAGTCATTGGCTGTGCTTTTCAAAGACTTTTTTGATGCTTGCAGATCTTTCAAAAATACCTCGATGTCCAGAGAAATGACATTGTCAGTAACACCATCAGTGGCGAACACGACAACGTCACCTTTTTTTAAGTCCCAAACATAGTCGTCACAGTCTGCGGGGGTGTCGCGAATATACGACTTGCCCTGTCTTTGGGCCTGTTGCAATAAGTCTTTCGGAATCTTGGCCAATTGATACGGTGTGTTGAAATGGTGGGTCTGGAAGTTTGTCTCTTTAACAAGATCATTTTCCCTAAATACACCACACCATGAATCTCCCAAGTTCGACACACGGAGCTTGCGATCGGGCGAAAAGATACCCAAACATGCCGTAGTTCCACCCACTTCTATTTTTGGTGATGCGAGCACGTGGTCGAAGGCGTCCTGAAGCAATTGAGCAGGAGTACAGGTTTCATGGGTCGCCGAGTCCTCGAAAATGGTCTTCATCAGATTGCAGAGCTCACGGGAAATAGCAGAAGAGTCGTAACCGTTGTCGGCCCAGCCTCCCACGCCATCAGCCACGCCAACAGCCAAATACCCATCACTGCTCTGAGCAGAAACAAAAAGGTTGTCTTCTCCAGTACTCAGTTTTTCTGCGGGGCTAGCAATTCCTCTTCTGAACACGTTGGTACTGGTCCGGTTTTTGGGCTGAAAGGCAACCGCAACCCTATAGTGTTTCAAACTGTCGAACGTGGAAGGGTCGTAGTTGTATGCCGAGGATGACGAAGTCTGTGCAGCATGGGAAGAAGGCCCCGAGGGCTGCAGATTATTGGAGGCGCCGTCGCTGGTCCAGTCAGAGCCAGCCTTGTCTTCCAGCGCCAGCGTGGCCTGTCTAGTGTTTGAAAAAAAAGCCCTTGATAGTCTAAGCGTGGAGCAGCAGACGGACTTGGAAACATGGGTAATAGCGGTTGAGGTGAAAGATGTAGAAAACATTGCGGCGACGAGCAACACACTCAATATGACTTTGCACGAAAACAAATGTCCTAGCAACCCTGATCTCATTCTGTAGTGAGAGTGTGGATCTGCGCGCGCGCGCGGCATTGACGATGGCGGTGCCGCAGGGTGCAAAATAGTAACCTCGGGTGTGGAGGATTGAGGTGAGTGAATGCAGAATATGTATTAATCTTAGTGGAAAGCAGGGGCAACTCTAGTACTACTTACTCTATCCGGACGATCATCAAGGTTGCGTCTTTCAGGTCATCTTGGCTTTGAAACAGCTTCGAAGGGGTGCGGCTAGTCCATTTGAAAGGCAGATATTCCGGATCAATAGTATGCATCATTGCCCAGTGTGTAATGACTCTTGTCATTTCTTGCACGCTTCTATTCAATTTGATTCCGAGCTGAAGGTATATTTCAATGTCCTCGATATCGATTGTGTTCATGACACCATCGGACGCAAGCATAAGAAGGTCTCCGCTTTGCAAATCCCATGTTTGTGAATCCAAATCCGGTAGGCTTCGCCGGAAACGTGCCAAATTAAGGGATCTTCGCTGTAAACTCTGGTCATCTTGACTCCGTTTCACGAATTTATCATCCCGAAACAACCCAGCGAAAGCGCTGCCCGCGTGGGCCACCATGAATGTACGAGTATATGATAGAATGCCCAATGCAAATGACTCGGAGTATCCTTTCACCGCAGGATTCCGGGCTAGCTTTGTGAACGTTTTTTCCACCAAGGCATCGGGCAGCTTGACTCTTCGGGATCTTTCGAAAACTGTTTTGGCCGTCAGACAAAAATGCGACAGAAATTTGGACTCGTCCTCCTGGGCTGGGCTTTCCCACGAATCTCTGCCATCGACGATACCCATTGCCATCATCTTATTTCTGGTCAGCGTTATGAATGCGTTTTCCAGGCGCCTATCGTTAGCTTGTGAGTATTGATGATCACACAGTTGCTCTGAGTTTGCTGCATAGCACACGCCCAAGTCTAATTGCCTTGGATTCCGATAGAAGTCTTGAAATGGATCTTGATTTTTTTGCGTCCTTGTAATCCATAATGGTAGAAAAAAGTTTTTGATTCGTGTAAAGAAGCCCCACCCAGATACGGTAGATAGCGCAAAGAATATAGTAAATATTCTCAAGAACCCTCCTACGATCATACGTCTGTTTGGAAACTCTTGATGCTTCCGCTATCTTCTGGATCCCAGGCCGTTTTATTGCCATCAGCTACAGTGTTCCGTCAAATCTATCCGAATAAACGGGCCATTATTTTTCGTATTTTTCTATATTGCCAAGATTGCATTGTTCTTGGTGTATTATAATGCACGCATCGTCTCGGAAATTACAGTCAGCCTGCTGAAGCAATGGTCTAGCATGTCACTTCTGCGTATATATCCGCCCAGCTACCTTAATTATGAGACCTCGATAACTATAATTTGTTCAATACACAAAAGTGTTTACAAGGCTCGAAGGCTCGAATGGAGTTACATATACAGAAACTTCGATGAGACTGGCTTGTTGACCACAATCCAATGAGGTGTTTCATTTCGGGAAGGAGGGACACCCGCTTTAGGTAACGTAGCCCACTATTTAGCTTTCTTTTTGTAAAAGAGTATTTAGACTGCGTCAAATTTTGCTTTTCCTTCGAAACAATGATTTCAAAAGCCCAAATAATTTTAAAGGCTTGCGTATTATGTTTCTCTGCCTCTTGTGATGTCCCCGATTGTTCCTTTGTGATCTCGCATATGCGTCGGTACTTCCGAGTGTGGCATCAACGGACATTTGACCCATACAAACGCCATCGATTGAGCGGATTACCCTCCTGTCTCGAAAGAAAATATTCGAGAGGCTTTGTGACAAATTGTGGAGTCTATGGTCATAGTCGTATTCTGAGTCAGAAGTACATGTTTGCCACAAACTGGAGTCAGACACAGTGGAAGGTTCTGATGCATATGCCAAACGTGACGCACGATTCCCGCTTATTGACATCAGCCATTGATTTTCTGGAAATGGTATCCGCAACATTCCCATCTCAAGATCCCACCACCCATTGTTCGCGAGCTCCTGTGATATCGCTAAGAGTTCGGGAATTTGCTGTAGATTGCGGAATCCGGTGACGTTCTCAATTCTACTCGATGCTGTTTGAAATTCTGGTTCCTCAGCTAGGTCCGAATCAATAGCAGTACTCGGGGTGCCGCATGCGCCATCGCTATTGAAATGGTCAGAGAAAATGGAGCTTCGTGACGTAATATGCGTTTCGGCTGAATTGTCTCGATTTATCTCCAAAAACCCGTAACGAGCAGCAGCTCCAAATACCAGCTGCTGGTCAGCAAGCGTGACGGGGTCCATGTTAGTAGACATGCTTCTATCTGACTCTTTTGAGGAATCTGTTGTAGGGTTTGTAGATTGTGCTGAACGGTAACGAGTGATCAAATCGTTTTCTGGACTCCAGACCGAATGGCTCATTATAACTCCAAAACACTTCTTGGAAAAGTGCATTTTTTTAGTGCATCCTTGGTTTTGGTCTACGCTGGTTTGCACCTGCTGCTACATCTGCCATAGCAGAATTGCGCTTAATATTTTTGACGATGCAGATACATACATTGTCGAAGAAACACTCTTCTGGGGCCCGAGTTTGCTTCCGCCCTGATTACTGCTCATTTGAATGATCCAAGGGATTTTTCTTTTTTCCTTGTATCCTTCTTTGATTAGCCGTAATAGTAAGACCACGAACCCGCATCAGCATACTCTAATTTGGAAATCTCCAAGAGAAGCACCTTTGGTGGAAGAATAGAAAAGAGTTAAAAACGAAAAAAGGCAAAAATGTCCATGTCTCGAGAGACCTTCGAATCCGTGCGGTATCGAGGGTTCTTGGAGCCACAGAGCCATCGAGCGCTTGATATCATAGACTGCGAAATCGTACTAGAAGAGATTGGGATTGCAAAAAAAAAAGGGGAATTTGCCAAAGATGCAGCAGAGGTCGAAAAGCTATTGAATAGTCGCAAGTAAAGCAAATGTTAACTTGCATCGTGAACAATTTTAAAGACAATAAATCGTCTTTTAAGCGCAACGAACGCCAACTCTCCAGTATCAGCCGCGGCCGGGTCAAGATCCTGTACTCACCAATGCCACTTCGTGTCCAATCAAAACATCGCGCGAGAAAAAGACCAGTGAAAAGCTCACACTGAAAATTCTACACCAACATCATCAAAATGTCCACGTTCAACGTCATCAGATACTCTCTTCTCGGCGCTGGCGTTGTCTACGGTGCCACCCACAGATACAACTTGGAGTCTGCCCACGTCGAGCAGCAAAAAGCCTCGCAATGGAAGAAGGAGGAAAAGTTGATCAGACAAGCCAAGGCTGAGTACGCCAAGTTGAACCCTCCTAAGGCTGCCGCCTCCACCGAGACCGCCATCAACTTGGAGGACCCTAACTTGGACTTCGGCAAGGTTGTCGAGTCTTGGATCCAAAAGTTGTAAAGCCCCGACACATTCAAATCGAGGACCCTCGCCTGATAGTCTTTCATTTCTAGCTACGTCCATGAACATCACCTTCCATAGTTTCATTCATGATATTCATGGCAATTGAGGTAGAGACTTCCTCCTGAATTTATACGAATAAAGTCGATATGTGAAGCATGTAGTTGCCAAGCGTGGATGTGAAGCTGCTTCTGGGGTGCATCATCATCCGCCGGATCACGCAAATATCCCATCGCAACCAAGAACAATTATTCATGGATGCCTATGCACATTTACGCAGCCAGCTCGTTCCGTTGATTTGCCGGACTCCTTTCTGAGATCGATACGGCGTTGAAAGATTGTCTGTTGCTGCACACCCGGACCGTTGAATTCGCTGGCTTGACTAGGCAAATGTGTGGCGAGCACCATTGCCCAACCAATTTTTTCGAGTCTATGTCCTCTTTTTTTCGTGCTGGCTGTCCGTACACCCCACTCTCTGCATCCTTTGATGTCACGTGACACACCGTATCAAGCTGTTCTCTACGTAAGTTAATGTGAGTATGGAAGACAACAAGCTGGCCCTGATTCTGGCCGAAAACCCTGAAAATGTGTCGGAGTTCCATGGTGAATTTCTCGTTACAGACTGCCCCATCTGCGGTGAGTCAATGATATCGCTCGAGCAACTCAATCAGCATATTGATGATGCACACACGAACAATTCTCCTCAGGCAGTGAAACTGAGCTCAAAAAAGCACCTGGGCACCGGAAACCCCTCGCCAAAGCGGACTCCCACCAAAAGATATAACAAACTTGATTTGTTTGATGATAATGGCTTCGGCCTCAGCGACAATAACCGGAGTACGGAGCATCACGAGGGTACAAAGCTTTCCCGAGCGCATTGGGTGCATCCTTCAGCAACCCGGAACAACGTCTGCAGCTTAAGCAGCTGCTCAAGAACTTTGAATGTGAAAAATGGAATCGTCAATTGCAGGAGGTGTGGGCGTCTTTTTTGTAATGACCACACGAGAAACCAAGTACGCCTTCTGAATGCGCAAGTCGATACCACGTCTTCTCTGAAAAGAAAGATAGCACGTGTGCCGGACTTTGATACGGTGAATGGCGAGATGGCTAGAGTGTGTCCAGATTGCTATTCCTCTCGCCCGAGCGGCGCTTTGGGTACTCAGGTTAATCTGGTGGACTTGACTTCGAAATTCGAAAAGCTCCGAGAAAATAAAATGGAGGACCTTGACGTTGCTACGAGTGTCGTTCGAAGCAAGTTCATCAAGCTTGTGAACTTGTTATCGGAGAGGCATCTCGAACACACCAAACCTGCCTCCTTGTTACTGTACTTGGGAAAATTCCAGGGCGGAAATATTGATATCATCGCGGCCGAAAAGGACATTGTGGGGCTCGAAAACTGGCAGAAAGATAGTGAAATAACACATTGTCCGTTGTGTTTTGAGGCCTTCACCTTTTTTAGTCGAAAGCACCACTGTCGACTTTGTGGCACCGTTGTCAATGAGAATTCCTCAACCAATGATAACCCAGCTGACTATTGCTCTATCCAAGTGCCTGTTGAGATTTTTTTGACAAAACTACCGCATTTGAACTACTCGCCTACTGTGAGAAGCAATTGGGATCGGCTTATTGATCTGGGGACTGAAGGAGATCTGCACTTTTCTTTTCGATGCTGTAAGGTTTGCAAGCGACTGCTACTCAGACGTGTCAAGCATGATGGTAATCAAATCAACGCAACGGAAGCTTCTCTTTTTTCCACTTTCAATGAGTTTATAGCCATCAAGGCGAACATTCACTCCTACATGGGTCGCTATCGAGAATCATTGAACTCGACAGCTGGATCCACCAACAACACTGGCAAAAAAATTCGCCACCGTCTCACCACATTAGCAAAAGACTTGGAAAATGCTATCGGAACATTTATGCGGCGTTTCTTTGCTTATAATCCAACATCCAGAAAGTACGAGCCAAGTGCATCGACAAATCAGGTCTTGGTCACAAACATGTATAAAGCAATGACGATGTGTCTTCAAGACACGTTGCTCGAATTGAAATCCATCAACGAAAATGTCAAGCAGCATGAAAATGGACTTTTAAAAAATCTTCAAGAAAGTGCCTTGTCTTCTACTTCAACATCACCGTCTGTGGGACTGCCTCCGCCATCCAAACAATTTACAAAACGACAGATTCGTGAGCTAAGAGAGCATCTCATGGTTATCAAAGAACAAAAATTCTTGATAGAAAATTCTATGGAGGAGTGCAAAAAAACACGCAATTTCGACGAATTGGCTACCTTGGAAGAAAATAGGGATGAACTCGAAAATAAAATCTCGGAGTTGAATGCCGAACTTGGTGATTTTGCGTTTGGATGAAACCTCTACTTGAGTGATTCGTGGGCTGGTGTCGAGTCCATGTCGTCCAACTACGGACCTCAGTCCATTCCAAAGGTTGACCCTGAGTTGCAAGAAGACGCCGAGATGGCCAAGTGCTTGATTCCTATGGGTATCACCAACGAGAATGTTGCTGCCAAATACAACATTCCAAGAAACAAGCAAGATGCTTTCGCCGCCGACTCTTACGCCAAGGCCGAGAAGGCCGTCTCTTCGGGTGCCTTCAAGTCCGAGATCTTGCCAATCGAGTCATACACCAAGGACGATGAAGACGAGGATGATGAAAAGATCACCAAGATCACCGTCGACACCGACGAGGGTCCAAGAAAGGGAGTCACTGCCGAGTCTTTGGGTAAGTTGAGACCAGCTTTCAAAGCTGATGGTGTCACCCACGCCGGTAACGCTTCTCAAGTTTCGGACGGTGCCGCTGCTGTTTTGTTGATGAGAAGAGACTTGGCTGAGAAGAAGGGCTACGAGATCCAAGCTAAGTATGTCTTGTGTTCCTCTGTCGGTGTCCCTCCAGAGATTATGGGTATTGGTCCAGCTGTTGCCATCCCAAGCGTCTTGAAGAAGGCCGGCTTGTCCGTCAGTGATGTTGACGTGTTCGAGATCAACGAGGCTTTCGCTGCCCAATGCATGTACTCTGCCGACACATGCAACATTCCAAAGGAGAAGTTGAACATCAACGGTGGTGCCATCGCATTGGGACACCCATTGGGATGCACCGGTGCCAGACAATACGCCACCATCTTGCCATTGTTGAAGAAGGGCGAGATTGGTTTGACTTCCATGTGTATCGGTACCGGTATGGGTGCTGCTTCCATCCTCGTCAGGGAGTAAATACGAAAAATGTATCAAATCAATTAGGTATTTTTGAGGTCTCTACTGAAGGGTGCTAAACGCTGTAGTAATCATTCTTTGTTCGTTTTCCTTAGACAGTACGATCTTATGATGTCATCTTAGATCGCGGCTGCCAGGTATGTTCTTCCACAGCACACATTTTTGCATGTCGAGAAAACGTTGTCGGAGAACCCCGTGAAAAATTTGCAATTGAGATATCTACGCAAAATCCATTTCTCTCTAACAAAACCGAAATGTGCTTTAGTATTAGCTGCCCTCGGAAGCACCAAGGGCGCAAGCCTCAATGCGCCAAGCTGCCCTCGGAAGCACCGGGGGCAATGGCCATCACACGACCTTTGCAGTGGCGAGGGAAGTGCTTGGTATGTACACGACGCGACATTTTCGCTTGCATGTGAGTTTTCAAGACATCCGTGCCGCCGCGCGCAAAAGTGCACGCTAGGGTCCGGTCGCCAACACAATTAGCCCTTTAACGGTGAAATCGCGCCGCAGCCGCCTGTGTGCAGATGCGCGCAATCGGTGATGTGAAGCGATACGCCGAGCGATTCGATCTGGGTGACGGTGGCTTTGGCACCGTCGTGTGTTTCATCCACGTTTCATCTTCTGACCCGCAAATCCGGGGTCGGTGATGCGGCGCCACCAGCTGGCCGGATGTCTCACGGCTTGCCTACTCTTCGTTGACCAAACACCCGTACCCCACGTAGAGCCTTAATCTCATTTCGACAGTGAACCTCATTCCTACATCTATTTTTTCTCTCTCGGAAGCGGATCTGTCTTTTTTTTTTTTCCCCCGTGTATCAGGACGTGTTTAGTACAAGTGGCTAACTGCGTTACACCTTCTTTCATCGTCGTTACGCCTACAAAACTCCTCATCGCCAGTGTTGAAGAAATCTGATCAGTACGTGAGACTCGGCTAGATCTAAGAATGCACTCGCGTGTCAAAAAGCTTTTGAAGCTTTCAGTCGTTGTCCTTGTCGTTGTGCTCTTGCTGACGTTCACCTTTACGGACCCAAGCAATAGCATATCCACCCAGTACCACCGTAAAGTGCTACTAAACCTTCAGGTGCTCTACAAGAAGCTCACCTCAACGAATTTGGAACTCGATAACAATGATTTGTTTGTTCGCGGCTATAAGAAGATCGTTGCGGATAAATTGGACGATGAGCTGGTAAACGGCTTTTTGTTCAAAACATCTCCACCAAAGGGAATCAGCAAAGCGAAATTTCCCGAATACTTCCTGCAAAAAAGCGAAGAACAGGGCGACGCCGCCAGTTCGGAACAAACCGACGGCAACGACAACGTTGTTGCAGACAATTCTGCCAAGCCCCGCGTGCAGCCTTTCAACCCTAAGTTGACGCTTTCGGCTTATCTCCACTACGTCGCACAGCATCCGAATGAGAAGGTGCCATTTCACTGGTCCGATTGGGTGGATCTTTCCCACCTTAACAAATACATTTTCCTTCCCGAGGACAAAAAAGAGACGTGCGAAAATCTCTTCACCCTCGCTGAATCGGTGACAAAGGGAACAACCGAAAAGGTTTTGGAGGTGCCGGAATATTGCCAGAATGACCCCAGCTTCGACTTGGGCTTCAAAATCACCCAAACCTCTATCGTCCAAACACAAGCCAATGCTCGGACCATTGGAAAGGCCTTCCTCTACTCCAGCTTCCCTTCGCCTGCTCGACTCATCTTTCTCACCAACAGCCATGGCACCCATTCTATACGGATTGAAAATGAGGTCAACGATCGTTCCAAATCGCTCTTGTTCAACGGTATCCCAGAGCAGGTTGTGAAGGATTCTATGAAGTCTGACATTGATCTTTTGGACGCTTACAGATCGTTGATAGAACAACGAACCCCAGATTTTTCTCCTGCTCCTGTCCAAGAAGAAATCCACATGCATGAGTCCTGGTTCGACATTGACGCTGGCGAAATCATTAAACTGGTGGAGATGGAAAAAGATCTTAATGACATGGATCAAAGATATCTTGCCTCGCTCAAAGTGTCGAAGGATACTGAATCCCCGCCCAAGTCATTTCAGGAAACGAAACTTCCCAACTCAGATAAACAGAGGCTTCTAGGCGATCACTACGACTGGAGATTTTTTGATGGAATCAAGGTCGAGAGTGACGAACAAATTATTACCTTACACAGACTATTGAAAAACTATTTGCATTTTTGCCGTGAGCAAGGTCTTGTTACTTGGATTGCGCACGGTTCACTTTTGTCGTGGTACTGGAACGGAATGGCATTTCCCTGGGACTCAGACACAGATGTGCAGATGCCAATCCGGGACTTGCACTTGTTGGCTCGGCGCTTCAACCAAACGCTTGTTGTTGAAAATGCTGGCCACGATCTTCAAGGTGGCAATTTTAAGGCAATGCAGCTCAATGGAATGGGGGCCTACTTCATTGACGTGGGACTGAGCATCACACATCGCGACAAAGGCAATGGCTTCAACAGTATCGATGCTAGATTTATAGACATTGCCACAGGCCTTTACGTGGATATCACTGGGTTGGCAGTGTCATCGGAGGAAGCGCCCAGCCGCTACAATACGCTTATGGCGTCAAAGAAACCTACCGAGACATCTGAGGAATACAACAGAAAGAAGAAGTTGTACAACTGCCGCAACCGTCATTTTTCCGCCCTCAACGAGCTTTCGCCATTGATCAAATCTGTCGTTCAGAACCAAGTAAGCCATGTTCCTATGAACTTCGGGCCCATGCTCGACCATGAGTATCGTCTCAAGGGAATGTTGGAAAACAGGTTCCAGGGCAACTACTATTTGAACAGCTTGCGTGTATGGGTCAAGCTTGGAATGGTGCAAGATTATCTTTCAGACAAGGAGAATTGGGTCAGAGAACAGCAGGGACTTGAAAAGGTGAGCGCAGTCGAAGAACCTACCGAAAAAGCGAGCGAACGCGAGATTGAATCGCTAACGGAGGAGGACTTTGTGAATCTTTTGCACAACAACTGGCTTCTTCGCGAGTATTTGAGCGAGAAGGATTTCACTAAATACCACGAGGAGCAAATGAAGTACCTACTCAGTGGTCGGATGGGCAAATACTTCCAAAACGTCAATCGCTACAGCAAGAGCCCAACAGTCAACCAAGCAATTTGGGGAGATCTTTACGTCCATCGTGAAAAGGCACATGGGTTGAAGTTTGAAGACCAAGTGAAGGAGATTCAAGAGCTAGAGCTGATGTACCTACAAGAGATTCAAAACGCCAAGGATATCGAGGACAACAGTGACAAAGATGCCGAGGACAACAGTGACAAAGATGCCGAGGACAACATTGACAAGGAGACCGAGAACAACAGTGACAAGGATGCCGAGAACAACAGCGACAAGGAGACCGAGGACAAGAGTTATAAGGAGGAAAAGCCTGATGGTGAGGGCAATAAAGAAGGAAATTGATCAAGTTCCAAGAAGACAAGCCTGCGGATGAAAAGGCAGGTGGGCAACAAGAGCCTTGCTGGTCACACACGAGTCAAGCGGGGCCAAAGCAAATGCCGGTGCACCCAAAAGACAATGGCAAAGACCGAGCAGGGCAGGTATCGAGTGTGCTGAGGGTGAGCTGTCCGGCCAATTGTGGATAAGGCTCGTCTGGATTTCTACCAAGCACGTAACTGGTGTGAAGAAGCCTCAAGAGATCTCCAACCCACCACGATACACCGCAAGGATACCCACTTCAACCGTCACGATCAATTCATCCATCATAAGACATCACACCCCATTGAGTCATTACAATCCATGTCTTCCTGGATCCATGATACTTTTTAACCAGCACCAGGTATACCATCCCTTCCAGGCATATCATTCCTTCCAGGCATATCATTCCTTCCAGGCATATCATTCCTTCCAGGCATATCATTCCTTCCAGGCATATCATTCCTTCCAGGCATATCATTCCTTCCAGGCATATCATTCCTTCCAGGCATAGCATTTCTTCCAGGTATATCATCCTTCCACGGTTATCACCCATTCCGCGGTTACAACCCATACCATCATCACCGCTTTCGACCTCGGTATGCACCCTAGAGCCGTGCAAGACCAGGCGAAAAAAAAAAAAAAAGCTATACCATCTTCAGCTGACGCCGTGGCACGAGACAAAAATTTCCGGGTTCCGGGAGGCTCAACCATCTGACATTGGAGGTATCGCCGCCACGGGCTGGCTTGGCGTTCAGCGCTCGCGGCCGCTTCCGATGCCATTGCGTACTGCGACGGTGAGTTGCAAGAATGCATGTGCATCACTCGATGACGTTGACGAGCGCCGTCGGCCCATTGAGCAAGCGCACAGCAGCCGCGACAGCGCAATTGCAGGTGCGAGTCATCTCATCGTGCGTCGAGGAATCCGGGCAAGAAAATAGCGCATATCTCTTATCTCAGCACTACATCAATATAACAAACAGATGAAACTTAAGCGGAGGCCACACTAATCTGTAAATCGAGAAGCAACGACGCAAGAACCACCAAATACGGAAAAAACAAGAACGAAAGGATAGAGCATCAGAGCAAAAGCGACACAATTCCAAACCCCGATGGAATTCAGTTCTGCATAACGGCGACACGCACGTAGACAAATCGCCGGATCTCATCGATACTCCCGGCCCCTGGTCCTGGTCCCAATCTCCGACCCCCCGGTATTTCGAATCCCGGCTACCACCATCCCCCGCCCCCACGCAAAGCAAGCTGCAACGCCAATAGCGGTGGTAGCAACCACCGCATCCAGCCAGGGCGACAAACGCGATGAAGGGTCCAATACCAACTCTCTATGCGCAATTCTGTGCACAATCATAGCGCATGAAACCTCACGATTTCAACATGACATGACGATTGTATACGGCTAATTGCATGCTGGAGTGGGGCAATCTCAAGGGGGGTGTGCAGCGCCTACAGATGCGTGGAGGATCTAGCAGCCGAAGACGCTATCTACACAGAATGTCTGCAAAGTGTGCCGCGGGTGCAAGTCATGAGTCAGGGCACATTTTGTTGCTGCACCGAACATCTTCGAAAAAGGTGCCGCGTCATGCAGAGGGATGGCAAAATACAATGCTGGCACCCGCACTGTGCAGTGCGCGCGCCATTTTCAAGGGGAGGGAAGGGATGGTGCCAATTTGGAGTTTCGCGTCGCGCCTGTGTGTGCCACGGCGCATCACTCGTCCAGGACCCATGTTGTCATAGCTGGCTGGCGGCAAATGTTGTGATGGGTGGGGAGGGGGGAACCGGAAATTTCCCCCACCCGGCCGATTTCAATTTAGCGACGTGTGGCGGGGCACGTGCGCTTTCCCGGCCTACCCACCCCCGGCTGGCTCGTCTGTGAGCTGCTGGGTCGCCCCCACTGCTTCGACGTTGGTTGGGCCTGCCGGAGTACCGTAAGTTGCTTTTGGCTGTATCCCTTTATTTTACGAAGGCGTCTTGAGCAATCGCGAATGCATCCCATACTGATAACGGTTGCAGTAGTCCTCGGACTGTGGCGTGTAGCACTGCCCGGAATCCGGCATACAAATAGTTGCCGCAGATAGTGGCTTCGCCAATTATTTCCGTAAACAGAACAAAAATTCTAAATTTGGACGCGAATTTTTGCGGAAATCATGAGCCGAGATGTGTTTGGCGGTGGTGTGGAGCCACCCCGGGAGTTTCGGAGACGGGAAAAAATGAGGCGGACCTTTTCATGGCCGTGGCCTATATCCGCCGTGTCTTTGCCGAAATCCGCTCGGGAAAATGCCCATGTAGAATCTCCAGCTTTGGGTTGCAGTATTCCCGGGTGTGCAGACAGTGTGCGGCACGCAAAAGAAAAAAAAAGAAATTGCGGGCGTACATTTGCGGAAAAATTTTCGTGCAGGCCAGACATCGGCGCCGTATATAAGGCTGGTGAGGCTGCCCGACTATAGTTTTTTTTTCCTCATCAAACCAAAAATGCAATTCAAGTCCGTTGTCCTCGCTTTGACCGCCATCTCCGCCGCCTCCGCTGCCAACGCCTCTAACGGCACTAACGGCTCTAACGGCTCCTCCACTTCCGCCGACTCTGGTGCCTCCCAATTGGTTGGTGCTGGTGTTTTCGGTGCCGCTGCCGCTGCTGGTGTTGCTTTGTTGATCTAGATGACCGACTGCTAGAAAACAAAATTAATTGAATTTATTTCCGTTGTCAGGTTTATCTTTATACACGCCTCCCAAATTAATACAACACAGCCCGGAGCATTAATATTTTTGTTTTATATGTATACATAAGTACCATGTGGGAATTTGATACAAGTTAACAGAATCGAAACTGTAGAACAGCCGTACTGGCGAAGACTTTGTAGCAGTTGAAGCCTTGTTGAGTGGTCGACTTTCAGGCGTCGGCTCTATGACTAACTGTGACTCGGGGAGGGAGCTATCGCTCCGGCTTGGGGGTAGTGGCGCCACTGGGCCCGGGGTTTCGCGGGAGAACCGCAGCGCCCGGCCGAGGCGCACAAACCCGTACACCACGGCGACTGCCCCCCACGGACCCATCTCGATCCCCCGCGGCCAACGCCAACCACGGCCGGACAATACCGAAGCGCCTTCAATGTTCACCGGTTTGATTGAAACGATAGGCAACGTGTCCGAATACACGGCGCATGACGAGTCTGCCTCAGGCGGCCGCGGCGTGTCGATTGTGATCGGCAACTGCTCAAGTATCCTCACGGACGTGCAGATGGGCGACTCGATCGCCACCAACGGCGTTTGTCTTACCGTGACAGATTTTGACGCGGCCAAAACGTGGTTCAAAGTCGGCGTGGCGCCCGAGACGCTCCGGCGCAGCAACTTGGGCGAGCTCACGGTGGGCGCCGCTGTCAACCTCGAAAGGGCGGTGAAGAGCGACACTCGCATGGGCGGCCATGTGGTGCAGGGCCATGTGGACACGATCGCCACAATTGTCAGCAAGAAGAAGGACGGAAACTCGATTGCGTTCACGTTCGAGCTCCGTGACGCGGAAAACATCAACTACATCGTGGAAAAGGGCTTCATCGCGGTGGACGGTACGTCTTTGACGGTGACCGGGGTGGACTACGACCGCAAGCAGTTTCTGATTATGCTCATCAGCTACTCTCAAGAAAAGGTGATTTTGGCGGGCAAGCCGGAGGGCACGTCGGTGAACATCGAAGTGGACTATTCCGGGAAGCTCATTGAGAAGCAGGTGCAGTTGACTTTGGAGGGCCAGCTTCGGCATGCCGACAGTCCGTTGGTGCGGTTCGTGACGAGCGTAGTGGAGCGCCATGTTGCGGAAGCCATGGCGGGAAAAAGAGAGGTGTGAAAGGGGCAGAGACGGCAATGGCCTGGAGAATGCGATGGGCAGAGACGGCAATGGCTGAAGATGCCTTAGAAGATCGAGAAGGCGGCGAAGCGGAGCCGGAGTACATACTAGAGAAGAGAAGAGAAGAGAAGAGAAGAGAAGAGAAAGGAAATAAACGGAATAGCGAAAATGGGCAGTAGTAGAAGGGACAGACACCTCCAGATGGAGGGAGACCAGTACTCTCCCCACATGAGCCGCGCACGACCGTGGCAAAACACATCCACGCCACCACGTCTAACCAACGCAGCACCGCCATGGACATCATTCTCGGCATCCGAGTCAAGGACTCCACCATTTTGGCAACGTCTAAAGCCGCCACACGCGGAATCTCGGTATTGAAGGCCAATGACGACAAAACACGACTTCTCAACACCCACAACTTGATCGCCTACACCGGCGAAGCAGGCGACACGGTGCAATTCACTGAATACATCCAGGCCAACATTCAATTGTACTCGATGCGGGAAAACGATTCCGAGTTGTCGCCACGGGCCACGGCCTCGTTTGTGCGCAACCAGCTTGCCACGTCGATTCGTTCCCGTAAGCCGTATCAGGTTAATGTTCTCATTGGAGGATTCGACACCAAAACCGGCACCCCCACGTTGAATTGGATCGACTACTTGGGCACGCAGGTGGAGTTGCCTTACGGCGCACATGGCTATGCTGCGTTCTACTGCACCTCGCTTTTTGACAGGCATTACCGCCCGGACATGACGTTGGACGAGGGCCTCGACTTGTTGAAGTTGAGCTTGAAGGAGTTGGAGACCCGCATGCCCATCGATTTCAAGGGTGTGTATGTGAAGGTTGTCGACAAGGATGGCGCCCGCCCGGTGGAGATTTAGAAGTGCCGGTCCTTGTCCCGGGCTTGTCTAGCTGAGTTCTAGGTTTGTCTAGCTGGGTTCTAGGTTTGTCTGACGGCGCTGGGGCTCGATGCGAGTTGTGCGAGTTGTGCGAGCTTTAGGTGCTGTGGGTGCTGTGGGTGCTGTGGGTTTCAATCGTTGGCGCCCGCTCTCAATGATCTGCATTGCTACCGAAACCGGTCTCCTGCCAGTTTGACCTCTTGCGCCAGCTCATCGATCCATGTTGACATTCCGTCCTCGCGACAATCCGCTGGCCTCTACGTTCCGTCCACCTCTGCATGCATCTGCCTCCTCACGCGTCCATTCCGTCCATATTGTCCGCCTTGGTCGACCAGCCTGTGGCTGCGTCGCTCCGGCGGCCATACATAAGCCCAATTCATCGCGGTTCAGCCGTTTGAAGTTAACTGCCCGTGCCCGTGAAGCACAGAATGCACCTCTAGCCTTGGAAGCCAACTGTCTTCAAGCATGAAACTGAGCAACTCCTTCACGTTTCATTTCGAGTAGCCATCCGATTTATGTAGCTGACCTCGTGATGTGGGGCGTCGCGCACTCATCGCACCCCATCACGAACCTGTCTCCACAGCCAAATCAACAACCACGCCGAAATGTCTGCGCCAGGCGCTCTCGCGAGCGTATCACAATTGGTCCAGCGCTTTCTCCTGATTCCAGACGATGACCTCACCTTGTCGCGGTTTCTCCATCTGCTTTACGCGCAAGCCAGCAACTTCACCAGTTTCGAAAAGGTGGTGAGCGACAACGGTGGAAGCGACTTTCCCAAGGATTTTCTTCAGGCCGCATGGGACGTGTTCGCCGATGAAGCTCAAAAGAAGTCTCGCAGCGTAGCGAGCTTGGACCGTACCACAAAACTGGACGTTGATGGCACTCATACACAATGCAGTTCCTCTAGTATAGGTGGTACCACAGAAATAAGCAGCAGTTCCATGAAAACTGGTGCCACAGAAGCGAAGAAAGATGGTGTCACAGATGTCTCAAGAATCGAACATAGTCATGACGACGGATCGAGAGATGACAAGACTGAAACCCACCACCCTGCTAGCACAAATACCTCCAATCGAGCTGAATATACGGTTGGAAAGATCTACCGCGGCGTGGCCACCAACATCGTGGCGTACGGCGCATTCATCCGTGTGGGTTCCCACAAAAGCGCCATTTCTGGCCTTTGCCATGTCTCTCAATTGCTGTTTGATGGACGCACCAGAATCCGCCACCCGAGCGACGTTATTGACCCGAACCAGTCCGTGTTTGTGCGCCTTAAAGAGGCGAAACCGAATGCAAACGGCAGGCCAGGCGCCCGCTACCTGTTTTCCATGGTGGGCGTGGACCAGCTAACCGGCGTAGACAAATCGGCCGAAATCGAGCGTCCGGTGGGCAAGAGAGGCCGCACAGCTGATCGAGAACCAGCTGTCAAACGCAGATGCTTCACATCGCCCGAGCGCTGGGAAATTCGCCAGCTCATAGCATCTGGAGCTGCTTCAGCAGCCGATTACCCCGAACTCAACGCATTTCAGGACGATTCGAGTGCTGCTGATGGTGGCGTCGCATCTGAGGCAGATGTTGCGACGGAAATCGAGCTCAACACGGCCGAACCCGCCTTTTTGAAGGGCAAACTCGGCGACTCATCGTTGACTGGCCCGCTAGCCATTTCAAAGAGTCCCGAGGGCTCACTCAGCAGAGCTGCGATGACCGGCTCGCAATTGGTGCAAGACATGAAAAAGAAGAAGCTAGAAGTAGCGAGAAACAGCCATCGAGACAACGCCGCTCGGACCAGCGATGCCGACCCGATGATGAGGTCCAACCCAAACGAGGCAGAGCTCACAGAGCGCACGGAGGAAGTCATCAACCAATGGCGTAAGACGCAAAGGTCCATGAAGGAAAAGGGCGCTGGCCGGCCCCCCTCCATCGCTGAGCAGCGCCGGTCGTTACCGGTTCATTCCATGCGGTCCGAACTTGTTGCTGCAATCAAAACAAACCAGTTTCTTGTGGTTGTTGGAGAAACAGGCTCCGGAAAGACGACCCAGGTGGTCCAATATGCATACGAGGAGGCTCTTAACGTCATTGACGGCGTACCGAAGGTAATTGGGTGCACACAGCCCAGACGTGTGGCAGCTATTTCTGTTGCTGAGCGTGTGGCAGCGGAAGTAGGATGTCGTGTTGGCGAAGAGGTTGGTTATCTCGTTCGATTTGATGATAAAACCTCGCCACGAACCCGCATCAAGTACATGACCGATGGTATGCTCCAACGTGAGGCACTTGTGGATCCGCTGATGCTGAGATACTCGCTTATTATGCTTGACGAGGCTCATGAACGCACAGTGGCGACGGATGTCTTGTTTGCGTTGCTTAAGAAAGCATGCAAACTGAATGCGGACTTGCGTGTGGTTGTAACGTCGGCAACGCTTGATTCCGCCAAGTTTTCTGCGTTCTTCAACGACTGCCCGGTGCTCCAGATCCCTGGTCGTACATTTGCGGTGGATGTGATGTTTTCGAATGAACCGGAACCCGACTACTTGGCAGCGGCGCTTGATTGCGTCATGCAAATCCACGTCGCCGAGGAGGACGGCGACATCTTGGTTTTTTTGACCGGACAAGAGGAAATCGAAGCCAGCGCCGAAGCATTGGCGTCTCGCATGAAAAAAATCGGCAGCGTGCTCCCGGAACTCATCGTCGTTCCGGTCTACGGAGCATTGCCATCGGAAATGCAATCGAAGATCTTCGAGCCGGCTCCTTCTGGTGCTCGCAAGGTCGTTTTGGCCACCAACATTGCAGAAACCTCCATCACGATCGACGGCATCCGGTACGTCGTCGATACTGGGTTTGTTAAGGTCAACGCGTACGACCCACGCCTAGGAATGGACCTGTTGACGGTCATGCCCATCTCTCAGGCACAAGCCAACCAGAGGAGCGGAAGAGCAGGCCGTACCGGTCCAGGAAAGTGTTTTCGGCTTTACACCGAGGAGGCATTCAACACGGAAATGCTTCCCAACACTGTACCAGAGATCCAGCGCAAAAACTTGGCATCAACGATTCTCATGCTCAAGGCAATGGGCATCCAAGACGTTATGAATTTTGAGTTCATGGACCCACCCGCTGCACAGACCATGGTGAATGCGTTGCACGAACTTTTCACGCTCGATGCGTTGGACACCGATGGACTTCTCACTGCCACGGGCCGGCGCATGGCCGAGTTTCCTATGGAACCGGCGCTCGCCAAGACGGTGTTGGCATCGGTCAACCACGCATGTTCGCTCGAGATCCTCACAATCGTGGCCATGCTTTCAGTACAAACGGTTTTTTATCGTCCCAAAGACAAACAGTCAGCAGCGGATCAGCGCAAACAGCGTTTCCACAGTATTCACGGTGACCACCTTACGCTACTCAATGTTTACAAGGCGTGGGAGTCCAGCGGAAAGTCGTCTCGTTGGTGCAAGGAAAACTATATCCACGAACGAAGCATGCGCCGGGCGCAGGACGTCAAAAAGCAGCTTGAGGGCATCATGAGCAAATACAGACTTGCCGTGCTCAGCAGCGACGACGGGTCGGCCATTCGGCGGGCGTTTTGCTCAGGTTTCTTCCGCAACCTGGCCAAGCGGGATCCACAGGAGGGAATGTACAATACCTTGCTTGACAACACGCCCGTTCACCTCCATCCGTCGCTGGCCATCTTTGGCAAGAGCGCTGAGTATGTGATCTACCACACTCTTCTACTTACCTCGAAAGAGTACATGCACTGCGCGTCGGTGATAGACCCTCGGTGGCTTCCGGAGTTGGCGCCTCGATTTTTCCGCCCCAGCAACCCCGAAAATGTGTCTGAGCGCAAGCGTCGGGAGAAGATTGTTCCGTTGTTCAACAGGTATGCAGAAAACCAGGATTCCTGGCGGCTTACGGCGCAAATTGAAGCCAAAAAGAAGGCATTGGGCCAGTTGCACCAATAAGCGTGCTTACTTTCTCCGTTGGCAAGGACAATCAATCAAGAGGGAAAAAATCACACAACATCGGCGATAGCGTCCCGGTAATTCATTCTCCTAGCACGGCGTTCAAATTGCATGTTTTTATCTAGCATCTTATGAATTTCACATGATCTCCTCGGCAGTTCGTATCTTTCGGTGCCAAAATACACCAGCGTACATAACGTAGGCCAAAAAAAAAAAAAGAAAGAATAAAAGCAAACCCTTCTTCACATCGATGCATCGATGCTCCATCTCCAGAACCGTTCTCCGCTTACAACAGAAACAAATCAAACAATTGCACAAGATCAATAATCCTCCATCTTTCTAGTCTGCGGCCGGCTGATAAAGAGCACGCAGCAGCGAACATGCTAGGAAGGTCACGTGCGTGCGGTTTTGGCCAAGTCCATGTGGGGAAAGGCAGGCGGTGGAACAATAAAACCTAGAACAACAATGCCCCCGATTTCGTTTGCCGTTGACACGGCCCGATATGCAAAAGAGGCTCTTTCTGAAAAGTTGAGTCTCTACAGCAGACCCCCGCTGAAGGCCGGCTCGGGTATTAGGCCGCTCAGGCGCTCCAGCGACCAAGGCGATTTCGTCTGCTGTCCCGAAAGACACCCATCTTCGATACTCGACTGCCAGCCTTTGCTGGTGGACGGCGGCCACTTGGTCGACACGGAAGGCCGCCGTCGGACGCTCAAGGGCATCAACGTGGACGCGGCCATGAAGATCCCCACTAAGCCATTTCTTCCCTCGTACGAGGGTTCGTGCAATGATGGAGACAGTGTTTTCTTCGATGGCGACAACGTTTCGTTTGTGGGCCGCCCGTTCCCGCTCGAGACCGCCGAATCCCACCTCCAGCGAATCAAGTCTTTGGGCTACAACACCATCCGTTATCTCGTGTGCTGGGAGGCGTTGGAACACGCGGGCCCCGGCTGCTACGACGAGGACTTCATCGACTACACCGTGGAGGTGTTGCGCATTATACATAACATAGGCGGGCTCTATGTCTTTTTGGAGTGCCACCAGGACGTGTGGTCCCGTTTTTCTGGCGGAAGCGGTGCTCCGATGTGGACGTTGCACGCTGCTGGGCTTCAGCCCAAGCGTTTTGGGGCTTGTGAGGCCGCCATTTTGCATAACGACGACAAGTTCGTTGACTCGAACAACAAAAGCCCGGACAACTACCCGAAGATGATGTGGACGTCCAACTACAAGCGCTTGGCGCTGCTCACGATGTTCACGTTGTTCTTTGCAGGCGAGACCTACTTCCCCGACCTCCGAATTAACGGGGAAAACATCCAAAACTACTTGCAACGCTGTCATTTTGATTGTCTTCAGCACTTGTGGCAGGCCGTGCATGACCGCCTTCCACAAATGTTCGAAGCCGGTTCCATGCTCGGCTTTGAGCTGTTGAACGAGCCCAATTGCGGCTTGGTCGGCAGCCCGAACTTGGGAACAATCCCCTCTGATCAGCACTTACGCATTGGATCAACACCAACTGCATATGACTGTTTCCGGCTCGGTATGGGTTTTCCTGTGGAAGTGGATAATTTCAAGATCGCCGTGATGGGGCCACAGAAGGATGGCCTGATTGTTGTTGACCCCGAGGGCCAGCGTGCTTGGCTCTCATCAGAAGAATTCGCTGAAATCGATGCGAGATATGGCTGGTCAAGATCTGGCTGGCGCGATGGCGAATGTTTGTTTTCGTCCTTGGGAATCTGGAGCTGGCCCGATGGAGCCCTTGACAAATTGACCTCCGGCTCCCAAATGGCTCGTTTGAAAATTTCAAATAATGCTTGTAAGCTCCTCGATCCCCAATTTTTCACTCGTGTGCCTTCAGACTTGCCCTTCAAGCTCCCGGCTCAGCAAGTTGGTTCTCCTGTGACACAAGACTTCTTCATCAACACGTTTTTCGTGCATTTCTACATTAAGTTCAAGGAAATGATCAGATCGGTTGCACCGGATACTTTCGTTTTGATGCAGCCGCCCGTGCTAGAAAAACCGCCCACTTTGATAAACGACAGCCGAAAAATCGTCGACGACAAAACTATTTATTGCCCACATTACTATGACGGAATGTCCTTGATGTTCAAAACATGGAACCACCGATACAATGTCGATACCTTGGGAATTATGAGAGGCAGGTACTACAATCCCGTGCTCGGTATCGTATTGGGCGAAAGAGCCATCAGGAATTGCTTGAAGAAGCAATTCTTGGAAATCAAAAATGAAGGCCGCAGTCTCTTGGGCGATATACCGATCTTAATGTCTGAAACAGGCATGCCTTTTGATATGGAAGGTAAGCGGGCGTACGAAACTGGTCGGTATCACTTACAAACTTCCGCTTTTGATGCTCTAGCATATGCTCTTGAAGGTTCAGGTATGCACCACACATACTGGTGCTACTGCAGTCTTAACTGTCATAAATGGGGTGATCGTTGGAATAACGAGGACTTCTCCATTTGGTCTTCAGAGGACCGTGACTTGACAGCAGACGACTCCACTTCGCAAACTACCAGCGCGGTCTCTTCAAGGAGAAGCAGTCTAACTCCGTCCATCACCACCTTACGTTCATTAAAAAAGAACTGTGAAACGAAAGAGTTATTGAAGACAAAAATCTCTTATAAGTCGTGCAGGCTTTTCCCCTCCTTGTTCAAAGACTCGTTTTATGAAGACACGAACGGAAAATGCGACGCTTCATCCAATGTTGATGCAGACAATGCATCAGTTATATCTGCATCGTCTGAAAACTTGCGCTACAAGCACTATAAACAGTGCTATCCCTCTCCAGATGGTATCAGGGCTGTCAGTGCTGTGATACGCCCGCATGTGGTTGCAACAGTTGGCGACGTCATCGATGCGGAATTTGATATCAAGCTGGCTAAGTACATAGTCACTTTATCGTTCGCTAACGCAACGAGCAAGCCAGACAACACGCCCACAACGTTATTCGTGCCGAAATGGCACTTCCCATTCTTGAACTGCAACGACATCTATCTCAACTATGGGCACGTGAAGTACGACGAGAAGAACGAATGCCTTGAATGGTACCATGTCATTCTGGAAGAGCAACGAATGCAATCCGAAGCCCCAGCGTCAGACGTCCGCCATACCATCATTATCAAAAACAACAGTGGAAAGTTCGAGGACTTGGATATTCCACAAGAGACCTCATAATTTCGTCCCACCCCTCTATTCCATTTAATCCTCACGTCATCTTCAATGTACATTTACTCTATTATGAACATTTACTTAAATAAATTATGCAATGTGCTAAAATTCAAGAGTATCGATAGCTCTTTTACTGCTACCCTTCAACTCCTCTTTTATGAGTCCGCCAACATACTCAGCGAAAAAATCAACATAAGGTTTGAGGCTGGACTTTTCATAATCAGAAGTAGCACTCGGGCTGTTTGAGTCGGAGGACTCGTGGTCAGAGGAATTCATGGATGGCTCAGAATCTCTGTTTATTGTTTTTGCATCCCACTTCTCAATTTCGTTCTGCAACTGGTTCAAGTTTGGAGCGTTGGTGGGGTTGAAGCCATAAGCATCGTCCTCTGCGTTGCCGGAAAGGTTTTTGGACGGATCGAAAGGAACACAGACGTTACCCGTGCCCGGATGAATACAGAACGGCGACTTTAACAAATGAATCATTTGCTTGGACACCTCGATATCCAAGCGCGGATACATGTAGTAGAGCATGATATCCTTCTTTGTGTCGGTCAAAAGAGCGATTTGGCTCTGGTGCTTGAAGACTTTCTGAGCCACTGCGTTCAAGTCTTCCCACTTCTGGAACGACGACGAAGGCAGCGACAACTCGGACCATTTGGCTTTCAAAGCCGACCGTAGCAGTTGGTCGGATATGAACGAAAGAAGCTCGTCAACGTGGTCCCAATTCTCTTCAGAGCCAGGAACGGTGGCCCATAAGTTTTGGTCCTCCAACACGATCTCGGCGAAGCGCTTTTTCAAAATATCAAGCGACCGCTCCACGTGTGGATGAAGCGGCTTGCGGAGAGAAAGCAGAGTACGGCCCATCTTGGCCGTCTTGGCACCCAATACATCCAAATACTCAATCACAGATTTTCGGGCCGACTCGTCTAGCTTTCGGGCCCGACTATCACTGACCCAGCAGTGAGCACCTCTTCTGCCAGAGAAGACCCAAACAAACTGCTGGAAACCAAAGTCATCACGAAGCGCCACCGAAAGTATCTCCGCTGCTACCTGAATGAACTTCCAGCACTTTGTGCAGATGTCTGTTTTGGAACAGCACGTTCTGATATCGTCATAGTCTGTCAAATCGATATCGAACACCAACTCTTTCAGCACGGGCTTCATGGCCGATTTAGGAAGGTTCTTGCGCTCCTTTGGATTGACCATATATACGGCACCCACTTCGAAACGCGTTGGGTTGGCCGAAACCACCGACGCTTTGAACTCCTCGGGCGACGAGAACGAATTGTACCGCTGGTAAGCACCCAGCCGGAATTCGTAGGCAAACTCACGCATGGTAAAGTCCTTGCCGGGTTTGGGCGAGTGGTTCAACCACCGGAAGACGTGTTTGAACGGAAGAACGCGTTGGTAGTAGAAGAGCATATCGGACTCCGAGGGCCGGCCGGGTTTGTCGGCACGAGCTAGCGGCTGCAGCGATGAAGGGTTTGTAGATTCCTGGTTCATCGCGGGATAACGGTCGAGCAAGCGTGGGCTAAGTTTATGTGGAAAAGTGTAATGTGTGTTCTATTCTGAAAATGTATCTTGATGGCTATCAAGCACACGCGTGCGCGTGTCACGTGCGCGCAGCGGCCCGATGGGGCCTGCCAGCTTACTGGGTGGTGGAAAATACCAAAGAAACGCCCTCGTCGCCGGCGGTAACCAACTTGGCGCCGCCGTCCATCACGGCAAAGTCCAACACACCCATGTTGTGGCCCAACCCCACGAAGAGCTCCTCACCCGTGCGCGCGTCCCATTTGTAGATTTTTCCGTTCATGCTGGAGCCCACCAAAAACGGCGTATGGTCGATGAACTCGAGCTTGGTGATGGTGTCGTCAACCTTCAAGGTCTTTCTCAACCGCCACTGCGCGGAGTCAAAGAGGAGAACGTCTCCAGAGACCAATCCGACGGCAAGCAAGTTGACGGTAGGGCTGGCGCACCAAGACAATGCCTCGATCGAGAGATCCGCAATGTCGTCGACATTTTCGATGGTCTTGACGTGATGGACGATTCTGCCGGAGTCCAAGTTGACGATGGCGAGCTGGCCATCTCTGGCACCAATCGCAAACACGTTTTGGTACGCCTTGATGGACACCCACGGGCTCTCCACGCCCTTAAAGTCATCGTGTGGCAGCAACTTGTAGTTGGTGGCACCGGAGAAGGCGTTCCAGTTGATCACGCTGCCGTCTTCCGAGATTGTCAACAACGTCAACTCGTCGTGGTTGTTGGCGTTCACAAAGATACCGTTGTTGCACTCCAACGTGTGGGAGAAGCCCGACATCACTTGCTCGAGCGACTTGGCCTCCTCGTCAATCTGGTAAACCCACACAGAGCCGTCGGGCGCACCAAACGCAAAGTATGGCAACTCCGGGTGCACCGTCACCCACAACACCTCCTCGACCTCATCCAAGTCTCCGAATTTGGTCCATTTTTGGCCGCCCTTGGCCGCCTTGTGCACCTGGATACAGCCGTTCATATCTGCGGTCACGACAAACTTTCCGTCGCTCGTGAACCCACCGGCAACCACACTTTCTTTGTGGCCCAGCAATTCGCCCACAAAACGGGGCGGTTGTGTGTGTGTAGTCCACATGTAGGCGGTGTTGTCGCCTCCACCAGTGACGACCATTGGCAAGGATGGGTGTTTGAAGATCACAAACACACTGTCTTTGTGTTGGTCGAAGTAAGTCCAAGAGTTGTTGGCCAAGTCGATTTCGACTGTTTCTTCTCCGTCCATGTCCATGTCCATCTCGTCCTCGTTTTCCTCGGGCGCAGGGAGGTTGTCGTCGCCGAACTCCTCTGCGATGTCGTTCACATCGACAAATTCGTCCTCGTTGAATTCCTGGTTCTGGTCTGACATGGCGATAAAATGGAGTAGAAAACACTGGCAAATTACTAATGCGCGTATCGCCATCTCGTGTGCCTGCAGGCGCGAGCGATGGCGATGGCGATGGCTACTGCTGTGGTGACTATAATGATTATGATAACTGTGGTAATTGAAAGGGGGAATGTGTCGGACAAGAGCAGCTGAATGTGGCTAGTAGCCAATCCGACCTGGTTCCTTTTTTTCTTTGTAGTCTATTTATATGTTGTTGCCTCTTCCTTTAATGTCATATACTGAGCGTTGCGCAGGTGCCTTCCAAGGTGACAGGGCCATCGGAGGCCCGTGGCGTCCTCAGGAGAAGGCTGGTTTTTTGTGAAACATCTGATTCCCGCCGTAGGTCTTTTGGAGCCCACTTACAATGCCATTCCTGTGATGAGCTCGAGCTGCGAGGCCAAATCCGACTCGGCCTGTTTGTTCTTCGTGCGGTCCTCCTCATCGATTTTGAGGTCGCTCTTCAAGCTCTTGACATCTAAAGCACTCTCGGGAGTAGGAGCCCGTCCCGGGTTCGAGAGTTCTGAGTGAATGGAGGCGAGCGAGTCTATGTCCTTGTTGAGCTTTTCGATTTTGTGCTTGGTGCGCTTGGACTCGTTTTTGAGCCGGGATTTCAGCGTTGGCTTCTGGACCACGTTGGACCGGGTGCCTGTGCCGGCCTTCTTGGCACTGGCTCGGGTTTTTTTCGGCACTTTGCCCATCTTGGTAGAAGAATAGAGCTGGTGATGGTGGAGAAGCCAGGCTCTCCGTGCAGGCTCTCGCACGCTAAAAATTTCTCGATGAGCATCTGAGCGTCTGCTCCATCTTGGCCAGACTGAAGTTATCTTTGCCAGACGAACACGCCAGAAGCCATTTGGGAACGTTTTTTCAGCAACTACACCAAATAATTCTACAAGATGGTCTCTACCCACAACAGAGACAAGCCCTGGGACACTCCCGACATCGACAAGTGGAAAATCGATGAATTCAAGCCCGAAGATAACACAAGCGGCCAGCCATTCGCCGAAGAGTCGTCGTTCATGACGCTTTTCCCCAAATACAGAGAAAACTACTTGCGGAACATATGGTCTGACGTGACCAGCGCGTTGGACAACTACAAGATTGGGTGCCAACTTGACTTGGTTGAAGGTTCCATGACGGTCAAAACCACCAGAAACACATTCGATCCAGCCATCATTTTGAAAGCAAGAGACTTGATCAAGCTTTTGGCCAGATCCGTGCCTTTCCCTCAGGCAGTCAAGGTGTTGCAGGACGACATCGCTTGCGATGTCATTAAGATCGGCAGCCACGTGTCCAACAAGGAACGTTTTGTGAAAAGAAGACAGAGACTTGTCGGACCCAACGGTAACACCTTGAAGGCATTGGAATTGCTCACCAAGTGCTACATTTTGGTGCAGGGAAACACTGTCAGTTCCATGGGTCCGTTCAAGGGCCTCAAAGAGGTCAGAAGAGTTGTTGAGGATTGCATGAAAAACGTGCATCCAATTTACCACATCAAGGAGTTGATGATCAAGCAGGAGTTGGCTAAGAACCCCGAACTAGCCAACGAGGACTGGTCTCGATTCTTGCCAAACTTCAAGAAGAAGAATGTGTCCAGAAAGAAGGCTCCAGATGCCAAGAAGGCCAAGAAGGTGTACACGCCATTCCCTCCAGTGCAGCAGCCTAGAAAGGTTGATTTGCAAATCGAGAGTGGTGAATATTTCATGGGCAAGAAGGAGAAGCACATCAGAGATTTGCAGGCTAAGCGTGCCAAGCAGGATGAAGCCTCGGAGGAAAGAAAGGCCGAGAGAAACAAGGCGTTCGAGGCTCCCGAGGAGTCCGTTTACGAGAACAAATTGCTTGACGACGGCGACAAGAAGGAAAAGAAAGAGAAGAAGGAAAAGAAAGAGAAGAAGGAAAAGAAAGAGAAGAAGGAAAAGAAACGTTCAAGCGACGATTCGGACGAAAAGCCTTCTAAGAAGAGAAGAGAAGAATAGATGGAAGGCATTGCATATCTTACAACAATAATCGACATACCGCTTTCACGGATTGTAGCATAACGACTCTCTATGCACTGGGGCGCGCGCGCATAGAGGAAGTCAGATTTAGACAGAGAAGCTGTATCGTATATGGTGAGGCGACTTGAATGCTGTGAGCGACGAGCGAGTCTCGAGGCGAAGAACCACCGGTGATTGCGAGACTTCAAAGTATGCTTCGATATTCGTTTCAGCGTGGTGTATAATGCGTTTCAGTATCGTGGGCTGAGAAACGGCGCACGCTTTGGGACGCCTTGTGCATAAGAGGTAAACAAACATGCATCTCTGCGAAATAGTTGCATGGTGAAGTCTGGGAAGTCTGCGCACACATTTGGACGAAAGCACACGAGAACCAGTGGCATTTTTACCATACGTCTTACATATATCACTCTATTCTCCGGCCTCCACCCTCCACTCGCTCCTGGGCCTGTCGGACTGTGTTATATAATACGCCTCGGTCGCTCCACCTCGGTCGCTCTCCCGATTCCTCAACTCCCCATCTCGACCTCATCCACATCCAGTCCTTTCCTTACCACAAATCACGTCCATCAAAAGCGTCTGTTCCATTTGTAATCTCCTCTGAGTCGCTTCCACCTCACGAAACCCCAAATCGTGCCTCTCCAGCCATGTCGAACGCGGACACTCTTTTAGATTTGGTGCAGTCAATCAACCACAGATCCAATGAGCTCGTGCGGTCGATTTCCGACTCCAACAGCTTGATTTCGCTGATAATAGAGCTCAACAGCTCTATAGCATCGGCAGACCAGCAGATCGACACCATCACCCATACGATCAACGACAACAGAGCATTTTTGGACGGCTTCCTGCGGCTCTACGAAAAGTCCTTCTACCTCGAGGCCAACATGGACCTCAACGAATACCACACCAACGAAACATCGCTCTCCAACTTACACCGCGAGTACGACTACATTTGGCTGCGGTTCAGCATGGCCAACGATGCGCCGATGTCACCACCTCATGCCTTGGCCGACTCGCCCAACACCCGCCTCAAAAACGCAGCGTCCATTTCCAACTTAAACTTGAAGCCGCTTCGCTGCACGGATACGAAGGTCAGCAAGCAAAAGTCCCGCTACCGGCTTTCCGAGGCCTATACACTCAACCCCCTCCGGGAGGTTCTGTCGCGGGAGGTTCTGGGCGGTTCTGCCTCCACGTTATTTTCCAGCGCCATGGCGCCTCTACAAAGTATCTCCAGTCACGATTCGGCAGGTACCAGTCCCGAGTCTGCTGCTGCGGGCTGCTTCGCGGATCTGCCTTCCTCACGGTGTCCCACAGTCAACCATCTGCCGTTGCTTTACAAGTCATTGCGGCCGATAGATGCTGCGGCCGAATCGGACTTCGACAACGAGCTGGATCTCGACAGCGAAGTCTCACGTTTCGAAGATTTTGACAATTTTCATCACTTCTTACGGCGCAGCAGAGTCAATCTTCGAGAAGCGTTGCCTGCTCCAGCACTGCCGCCACGTGCATCTGGCGATTTAGATCCCGAAGAGACCACTGACGCTGAAGCCGACGTCGCTGCTCGTCCGGCCCGCTTCCACAATCCAGCCGAGCGCATTTCGGCCCTTCCGTCCCAGCTTCTGACCAAACCCACCGTTGAAACCATCTACTCACGCAGTTATGACGCTGCGTCCAAGTTCCGCGAGCACTCGGCGAAGCTTTTGGCCCATGAGCAGCCATTATCGCCAGTGTCGCCCCAAAACCCCCCACTCATGCTGTCACCGTCCCACCGACAACAGTATGGCCTCTTTCAATTACTAAATTCACCGCTTGGCTCGCCCAGAGGCTTCTCACATCGTCTGGCGCCGCCGCCGCCCGACATCAGCCCCTCACAATCATCACACTCAGAGCGTCGCAATAGCATCGATACTATCAGCAAATCCTTGGCCTCGAGCTTTCTAAGTCTCGTCAATTCGTCGCCACAAACCCGGCGCGATGGCGCCGCTGCGTCTGTTGTGTGCGCTAAACAGGATTCTCCGCCTGAAAAAATCAAGAAGCTTCAAAAAGACGCTAAAGGGCCCATTGCCGCCAGCAACTACACTCGGCTAAAACGATTGCCGCCTGCCGAACCTCTTATTCGTAAGGGTGTCACCCACAGCGGCCACTCATACTTTACAATTGGCTCGAGCGACAGAGCCCCGATGCTGGCCAAACCAAAGAAGATTTCCAAGCCCGCCTGCTCATCGGGACAATCTTTGCTACGAGAGGCGTTTAGCGACTCCTGGAATTTCTGAGCCGAGGTGTTACACTCTTGCTCAAGATTCTTCCTGTACCAGTATTTGCATAGAATTTCTGGCGTGTTTAGATAATGTACAGACATGTTCGAGGGCCATTGTATCCGTAACTTTCTTTTTTTTTTTTCTTTCTTCCTCTCTTAAATCCCTACAAGTCATCAGTATCGATTTTTTTTTTTTACTTGAAGTTCTCGCTGCAGCTTATTATATTGGAGTTTTTTCCTTCTTAGCGCATTGAATCGCTTTTCTATATTGAATCCATATCTGTTTCGTCGATCGCATCAGGTAAAAGTGTTTGCCGAACTGAAAAGGCCTCTGTTGAATTTCGCCTTTTCAACCTTCTGTTCGATGTCTCGGCTCCGCGAACTGCGGGCATTGGAACCTGTGCTGTTTTGTTTGGACGCCTTGGACATGTAGGTAATTGATGCCTTCGAGCCACTGGCAACCTTGTACTGCTTATTCACCAGAACACCGCTGAAAGATCCTGTGGACACTTGAGCCCCAAGCTTCTCATGGTAAGATCTAAACGAGCTCACCATCGACGGTTTCTTGAACACGTGCATGATGTCGTCATCATCGTCTTCTGTCAAAACTTCTTCTGCTGGTCGTTTGTTATTGGTTCTTTCGTCGTTGTTCTCCATAATTTGAGACTTAGTGTACAAATTTGACAAGCACCTCTCTTTCAACACAGATATTTCCATGCCGTCTTCCATATCGGCATGTTGATGAGCGGAAGCCAGCTGTATCGCCTGGTATTCATCGTCTTCCGTCTTTGAAAGGAAAGAGAGTTGTTTTTGCACAAACGACTGTTCAAGAATACGGGGCTTTGAAGCAGCCGGCGCGGCCTCGTCCTTTGTCGAGCCAGTCAGTTGGCTCTCTTCTTCCACTCCCTTCTCTGTATCTTGACCATCCTCAGAAGAATCTTCATCTTCAAATATAACAGGCGCTATCTCATCATGCATCAGCTCAAAAAACGCTTTTGTTTTGTTGCTTTTGCACGATTGGATCAATATTTGGCTCTCGGCAAGTCTTCGTTTCTGTTCCTCAAGCTTCTGTCGACGGTATGCTAGCAATATTTCATCTTCCTCGTCACTCAATTCGATATCGAATCGGTTTGACCTAGCTCTTTTTGAGAGCTTATGGTTTTTGATATCGTCAATCAACTTCTCTAACTCAGCTCTATCTTTGATTTGATACTGCTGCATGAACTTCTCACGGATCGCCTCGTCATTTAGGTCGATGTTGAAGTTGTTATCAATCATTTTCTCATCTTCAGAGTCGGCTTGATCTGACAACTCTGCATCAAGACCACCCACACCCTTCCATTCGTCGTCAGATTCCTCAGCCTCTCCTTCAACGATACTTTTCATTCCTCTGCGCTCCATTTCCTTCCTCGATTTGCGGGCTTTGAGTTCTTTTCTCCTGATTTTCTCTTCGTATTCTGCAAGTCTTCTTTGGAACTCACTTTCATCCGATTCATCGTCACTTTCTGGATCCAAGATTTCGGCATTCTTTCGGATTTGGTTTCTTCCTCTTTCAATGACTCTCGAAATATCTTGTTCTTCTTCTTCCTCTTCGACTTCTGGGACAATGTTTACATCATCCACCTGGGTGGAGCTTTGCAAAGATTGTGTATCCACTTGTGTCGGCAATATAGAAGCTGAGGTTAATTGTGATTGAAGCTGGGATTGGGATTGAGAGACGTCGTGGAAAGATCCGGGCTCTTTGACTGGAATGTCACCCGCATACAGAATGAAAGAGCTCAGAGCATCATCTCTGGGGCGCAAATTCGTGAACAACTGATGCGGTTCATCTTGTTCGGCGCTAACGCTCGTTGGAAACACGGGTGCGTGCTCTGCTTCTGGAACTGACCGTTCACTGTGGAAGTGCATCACTGGTTCATCGGAGTAATTCTGAGAATCTGGGGTCGGCTCACCAAACATGTAACTATCATCATTTCTGAATTTCGGCTCATCTAAGTGTTGAGGAACAGTCAGCCCACGGGAGTCTTTCTCTTCATTCCCGCTAATCTCATCATCACTTAACACAAATCGCCTTGAGCGGGTGCCCTTCTTTGTACTTGCTTCCTCCATATCGCTAGTAGACTCATACTGATCCAGCTCATCCATGGAGTCCAACTCACTGTCGGGTACTTCGCTGCCACCAGAGTCGGATTTTGATTCAGCGTTGAGAGAGAAATCGGGATCTTCTTGTTTTTTCAAGAGAGCGTTCTTCGCTTTTTCCTGGAGCTTTTCTTTCTTTCTAATGCGTCTCGCACGCTCGAGTTCTCGATCTAGCAAGTTACCCATGACTTCTTCTTCTTTTTCGATTTCCTCTTGAATTTCAAGCGCAGGGTTGGCTTTGTTTATTTCGGTAAGTTGTTTTGCATTCTGTCGCCAAAGATTTAAGAAAAGTTTGTCTTTCGAGGCCAGACTGCGACGCTGGTGGAATTTGGAGGAGACGTGCTTTTCTGTTGTGTTTGCATGTTTTTTGGAAAACTTCTTTTTGATCATGAGCGCTGCGT
>JAKUBD010000021.1:9313-37109 GCA_030563125.1 Metschnikowia laotica
AACCGTGCGGAGCAGGCGCGGAAGGGGGCATAGCGCGGCATGCGTTCCCTACAGCATGCGCAGCACCCATTGAAAGCGACAACACACCAAAATGTTCAGACGAGTGCTTCCCCGAGCCGGCACTCGCCGGCAGTTCAACATGGCGCCCCGCGTGACCCCGGTCAGACGTGCTCCGGCAGGCGCCGCTGCGAAAACCGCGGCACCAAGCGCAAATGACGTCGCCACTGCATCCCAGGCATCTCCGGCAGCTCCAGCATCTCCCGCAGCTCCAGCATCCCAGACAGCTTCTAGTTCGTTTCTAACGGCGCCAGATGGATCTGTGCTGCCTGCCACGCAATCTAGCTCCAGCTTTTCCTTGCACGACTCCCCGATTTTAGGCCTGGTCGAATCGGGCATCGATTGGTCAGACTCCTTCCATGGCTTGGGTCAAGAGGCGTTTGCCCGTGAGGCGGCAGAGGTGCTCTTGGCGCCGCTTGCGCAAGAGGACATCGAAATCAAACCGGACGGGCTTCTCTACCTCCCGGAAATAAAGTACAGGCGGATCTTGAACCGAGCTTTTGGGCCTGGCGGATGGGGGTTGGCGCCCCGCACAGAGACTCTCGTGACGCCCAAGCAGGTGAGCCGTGAGTACGCCTTGGTGTGTAACGGCAGGTTGGTTTCTGTGGCCAGAGGCGAACAGGACTATTTCGGCGGCGAGGACAAGATCACCACTGCGTTGGAGGGGTGCAAGAGCAACGCCTTGATGCGTTGTTGCAAAGACTTGGGTGTGGCCAGCGAGTTGTGGGACCCGTCATTTATCCGGCGGTTCAAGAAGGAGTTCTGTGACGAGAAGTTCGCTGAGCATGTCGTGACGAAAAAGAAAAGAAAGCTCTGGAAGTTGAAGGCCAACAGCTTCGATTATCCGTTCAAGGCGTGCTGAGCAAGGAGAGAAGCACTGGATGCTCAGTTGAGAACGAGCAGCTTCGGCCACCGGTTCAAGCCATGCTTAGGGGAGAAAATGGTCTGAATATGGCACGCAAACCGCTTCCATCACCCCTTCGTTGCATGCCGATACGAGAGCTGATGATGCAGGGATCCATCTCCCCAGAAAGGTATTTTGAGGCGCTGCACTCAACAGACTGCCACGTGGAAACGAATTGCGCCAACTCCGTCGTAAAAGTGGTTTTCAGCTGTCTCAACTGCCCCATGAACCCTGTGTTGCTTTGGTGGACCACAGTGTCAAGACCGCTTAATCAAATGTTGCTGACTCCTTGGTGTGTTGAGGGCTAAATTGGTCGAGCATGAAACTCATCACTTCGTGGAATACGCCATTGGGAGACCATTATGGCAGTTGAGTCAACCACAACCCTACTGGACTTGTGCTCTGCTCACTTGTAACTATTAGAATTACCCATTACGCTGGCTTCCAGTATCAGTGGCCCAGGAAAAAAGAATCTGATCATGTTTCTCTCGTAGTTATGTTACACGCGAATGCCTATATGCTAATTATTGCTTGAGGATACCTCTGCCCTCGCCCAAAGCCTCAACAGTTTGCGAGGCGGGTCTTCTCTTCCAAACATCCCAGAAGCCTTGTTGGCTCAATTCCTCGTCGGAGTTTGCGGCGGCAAAACGAACGTCCAGACTGGCGGACGAGTGGGACTGCGACCAGGCAATCTGCTCGGCAAAAGCACTCAAAGCAGCACCGCCAAGACCGGACATGATCTTATGCTTGGCGGGCATCAGCTTGAAGCTGGCACTCAACAACACCAAGTTTCCGGCGCCAACAGCCCAGAAAGTGTTCCAGCCATCGTGCTTCTCTCTCAAGTTGGCCATCATGCCTCTGGCACCAACGGCAATGGTGGCGAATGCGGTGGCGGCGATTGGCAATCCGACCTTGAATGTGGTTCTCTTCCACAAGTACAACCAGCCGTAGGCACCGGCGGTGCTGTAGAAGCCAAACTTAAACACTTGTGTGGCCTGTTTCTTGGTGTCGACAGGCTCCCACTTTGGGTAAGCGTCGGAGCTGAAAAGCCTGGCAAATGGCGAGGGCCACTTGTTGCGCGAGTCTGGGTAGACTTGAGGGGCAGCGGGTTCAGCCATTGTGGGAAGATGAAGGAGTAGCTGATGTTGATGGAAGAGGCCAATCAAGTGAAGGAGAAAAAAAAGCGCCTGGGTGGGAGCACACCCGTACCTCTGAAGACAATGTTCGCTCGCGCACCGACGAGGCCAAATTGGAACGGACAAATTCCCCCAGTTGCCACTTGGGCCGCGCACGCCACACGGCGGCATCTAAAAATTTTTCGGCCGGCGTGGCAGCAAACCAAGAACCACCATGAACAGAACACTTGCAATTACTTCGATCGCGGCCGCTGGCCTTCTCGGCTATGCAGTGTACTTTGACTACTCGCGCAGATCCTCGCCCGAATTCAGAAAGCAGTTGAAGAAGCGCTCGGTTCACGAGAAGAAGCAGGCTGCTAAGCATCAAGAGGAGTCCAGAAAGGCTAAGATGCTCGAAGTCAAGAAGGCATTGGCCGAAGACCTTGCCGCCAACCCGATCCCAACGGATCTCACCAAGAAGGAGGAATTTTTCATGGAGCAGGTGGCCACCGGAGAACAATTGGCTAGCAACCCAGCCACCAAGATCGACGCCGCCTTGCGTTTCTACAAGGCATTGGCTGTGTACCCTAACCCAACCGACATCTTGGGCATTTACCAAAAGACCGTTCCTGAAGACGTGTATGAGACGTTGGTGATGATGATCGCCATCCAGCCCCCTGCCACTATTGCCAACATCATGGGTGGAGCCGCCGGTGTTTCTGGCGCTGCCTCTGCCGCCAACGTGGCAGCTGCCGCCGCAGCTGCCGGCGAAGCTGAAGTCAAGCCTTCCGAAACGGACTTGGACTAAGCTTTTTGGTTTCCACCACCTTATGACTTCATGATTGGGATTCCTGGGCGTATATAGAGATAGAAGGCGGAACCGAGGCATAGCCACGTGGAGCCGGCGGGGATGCTGACTGTCGAACTGCCAACTGTTGAACGTTTGAACAGCTTAATAGTCGCAGAGCCGAATGGCTGAAGAGCCGAACAGCCGAACAGCCGAAGCTGAGACGCTGAATAGATCCGGCGGGCCAAGTGCCTGCTGTTATTGCAATTGATGTGTGTAGTAGAGCTGGGCATGATGCTTCGAAGGTGAGGATCATCTCTCGCTTATTCGACTTTACACTTTCGTCCTGTCCCGCTTGTTGATTTTGACAGTTGGTTCTCAATCGGCATGTCGCCTTCGCACCATCTTCGTGATTTGTGTTTTCATAATTCACAAGCTTCTTGTGGTGCTTCAACTTCTTGTGATGCTTCAACTTCTAGTAATGCTTCAACTTCTCGTAACGCTTCAACTTCTTGTAATGCTTCAACTTCTTGTAATGCGTAATCATCTAGTAATGCTTCAACATCTTGTAATGCTTCAACTTCTCGTAATGCTTCAACTTCTTGTAATGCTTCATCATCTTGTAATGCTTCTAATTCTCGTAATGCTTCAACATCTTGTAATGCTTCAACATCTCGTAATGCGTCAACTTCTCGTAACGCTTCAACTTCTTGTGATGCTTCAACTTCTAGTAATGCTTCAACTTCTCGTAATGCTTCAACATCTTGTAATGCTTCAACATCTCGTAATGCGTCAACATCTCGTAACGCTTCAACTTCTTGTGATGCTTCAACTTCTAGTAATGCTTCAACTTCTCGTAATGCTTCAACATCTAGCAATGCTTCTACGTCTCGTAATGCTTCTACTTCTCTCGTCCCTGATTTCTGCCCTAGCCGCCAGGCCAAGATTTTCTTTCGATCTCTTCTTCTCGTCAGACAGAAAATCTCCTCCTTCGTACTCTCCTCGAAATGCCTTTGTTCAGAATCCCATCAATTTGCCATCCCTTCTTCTGTGCAAATCTTTTCTTCTCCAAACGTCATTGTTCTATTTCTGGCAGCAGCCGCCTTCCCCTGTATTTTCAGCCACCGCCGCGCGCCGCATCCTACCTGGTCCAAATATATAAGAAGCCCATTCCACCCTTTCAACTTTTGCTACTGCCACTGCCACTGCCGCCTGTTTGTACCATGCTCAGCCACATGGCTGCCGCCGCTGCACTTCTTCTTGCTGTCGTCAGCGCCACAAACCTCACTGCGTCTCACGCCAACGTCACTTCTTTCGCCAACGCGTCTGCGCCGTTCACGTACCAGTCATCGAACACGTCCAACGATTTCCAGTACCAGGGAGTGGCGCTTGGCGGGTGGCTTTTGTTGGAGCCGTACATCACACCGTCATTGTTTCTTCAGTTCAATGCGTCCTCCGGCAACACCTCGGACATTCCTGCGGACGAATACCATTTCTGCCAGCAGCTCGGTTCTGACGAGGCTGCCCGCCAGCTCGAGCACCACTGGCTGAATTTCTACAACGAATCTGACTTCAGTGACATTCGTGCCTACGGCTTCAATATGGTGCGCATTCCCATCGGCTACTGGGCCTTTTCCACGTTCAATGGCGAGCCCTACGTGGCCGGCGCCCAGAAGTATTTGGACAGAGCCATTGGTTGGGCCTACAACAACGACTTGAAAGTTTGGATCGACTTGCATGGTGCGCCGGGCTCTCAGAACGGCTTTGACAATTCTGGCCTCTTCCGGGACCTTGAGCCCGGCTGGCAAGCCAATTCCCTGAATGTGATTAACACGCTTGACGTGCTTCAGCAAATTTACGCCAAGTATGGCTCTGGCGAAGTCTATGCCGATACTGTGCTCGGCATCGAAGTTCTCAACGAGCCAATGGGTCCGAAGCTCAACATGGCAGCATTGAAACGTTTCTACCGCTCGGCCTACGCCGATGCCCGCATTTACCAGGACGTTAACAACACCGTGGTGTTTCACGATGCATTCCAGGACATAGGCTACTGGGACGACTTCCTTAGCACTCGCCACTCTGGCCCAGAGCGCCTTCAGAACTACAACATTCTCATTGACCACCACCACTACGAGGTGTTCAGCGCAAACCAGCTCAATTCGTCCATCGCAGACCACATCGACAACATCAAAAACTACGCGTCTTCCATCCACGCCGAGTCCAGCCATCCCGCTGTCGTGGGCGAATGGAGTGCTGCACTTACCGACTGCACGCCATGGCTCAATGGTGTACGCTACGGCTACCGCTGGGAGGGCACGGCGCCATACGAAAACGACCCAATCTCCAGCTCAGCACTCGGCTCATGCGCCGACATCAACAACTGGGATAAGTGGTCCGATGCCCACAAGCGCTACACGCGCAAGTTTGTGGAGATTCAATTGGACCAGTACGAGTCTAAAATGAAGGGCTGGATCTTCTGGTGCTACAAGACAGAAACGTCAATCGAGTGGGACTTCCGCCGACTCGCCAAGCTCGGCCTCTTCCCGCAGCCGTTTTCCGACCGACAGTACATTCACAATGGCACCGACACAAAGCCTGAGAAGAGCGCTGCCGTCCGTGTCACAGTCCTGGCCCTGCTTTTGGCGTGCCTAGCGTGCTTGGCGCCAGTCTGGCTATTCCCATGATGACACGTCACGTGCGCGCATACCGCCCACCCGTCTTTTTCAGCCGTCGGCTACATTCCCTCTCCCCACTCACACAATCATGTCTGTTAACGTTGCCATCATCGGCGCCGGTGTCGTCGGCTCCGCGTTCATCCGCCAATTGAAGAACTTGAAGTTCCACGTCAAATTCGACGTGGTGTACTTAGCCAGAAGCTCCAAAGAAGCTGTCTTCTCCGCCGACCTCGCTCCTGTCGATTTGCTGACTTACCTGACCGCGTCTGCTCAGTCCGTTTTGCCATTGCCCGAGTTGGTTGCTTTCTTGAAGAAGTCTTCCAAACCTTCCATCTTGATCGACAACACCTCCAACGCCGCCATCGCCGACTATTACCCAGAGTTTGTCAAGCAGGGCATCTCCATTGCCACGCCTAACAAGAAGGCATTCTCCTCTTCCTTGGCTGTGTGGAACGAGATTTTCGCCAACTCTGCTGCCCCAGGTGGTGGTCTTGTCTACCACGAGTCCACCGTTGGCGCAGGCTTGCCAATCATTGGTCCGTTGAGAGACTTGGTTGCCACAGGTGACAAGGTGGAAAAGATCGAAGGTATCTTGTCTGGCTCCTTGTCGTACATCTTCAACTCTCTTTCCACCAGTGAAAAATCCACCACTAAGTTCTCCGACGTTGTCAATGTCGCCAAGGAATTGGGCTACCTCGAGCCAGATCCAAGAGACGACTTGAACGGTATGGACTTTGCCAGAAAGGTCACCATCTTGGCCAGAATCGCCGGTTTTGAGGTTGAGTCTCCAACCTCGTTTGCCGTGGACTCATTGGTCCCTAAGGACTTGGAAGCCTGTGCTACTGGTGCTGAGTTCTTGGAAAAATTGCCAAACTACGACGGCGACTTCCAAAAGCGCAAGGATGATGCTTTGGCCGAAAACAAGGTCTTGAGATACGTGGGCCAAGTCGACTTCAAGGCTAACAAGGTCTCTGTTGGCATTGCCAAGTACGATTTCGACCATCCATTTGCTTCGTTGAAGGGCTCCGACAACGTCGTTTCCATCAAGACCGAGAGATACCCTAACCCATTGATCATCCAGGGTGCTGGCGCCGGTGCTGAGGTCACTGCCCATGGTGTCTTGGCAGATGCTCTCAAGATTGCTGAGAGACTTGCTTAAACAAGAGCGTTGGTGAATGGATAAAAATCGTGGTCATTGCCTTCTATATATACATTTCACATGCCATCAACAAATGCGGCATCAATGTCCTCCTCCAAGAACATCGTAGCATCCCTGAAAACCCGTCTCAAAAATTCCTTGTCGTTGCACTTCTCCCGGAAGTCGAGCATCACCTTTTGCGAGTTGAACGTGCTGTTTTTTGTCAGCTGCTCGGCGATGGAGTTAACGAACGTGTTGGATCTCAAAATGTGCACGTTGTTGGGTGCCATGAAAAACTCACCGTCATCCCGAAGTTCAACAATATAAGATCCGGATTTGTGAATGAACTGAGCGTATTTGAAGCTAGACTTGCCCCAGCTGTAGCAGATTTCAATGTGATCTTTCAGGAAAAATGATGTGCCTCGATTGTCTAGCAAAAAGTCTGTCACCTTCAAAAAGTGCAATTGGAAGTAAAACTTGTTGGCCTTAATGATTTCGAGATCTTTGAATTCTTCGTCCACGAGAGGATTGATCGCCAACTTCAAATCCACGAAAGAGTGGAACGGATTCAATTCTGGGATTATGCAGAGCTCTCTCCAGGGTGTCTCAACAAGCTTCAACCCGTATCTTTCGCAGAATCTGGACCAACTTATGATGGACTCATCAATAAATTTCGTTGTTGTGTTGAGCCACTTGAGACGGATATGGTAACAGTGTTCGGGGTTGTGAACTGTATCATAATGCACCTCTAGAAGCTCTGGGCGGAACGACTTTTTCTGTGGATCGCAATTGTACTTGATATGTCGACTGATCATAAACTTCTTCTTCTTTTTGAGCTTTTGGGAGTCTGTCAACGACGAGCTTTCACTCTCTGCTTGTAAGTGCAGAGAGATAATTCTGCGCAAGTCCGAACTGTTATCAATGGCATTGGAGGAATTCGAGTTGTTTCTGGTGTGTCCTGGGCTGCTGACGGCTGCCGAGTTTGGTGTATTTGGTGTTGATGTGGGCGTTGTGCCGTCTTTCGACTTCTCCTTCTCTCTCTCCTCGGGCAACTGAGGTGCTTTCTTTCGAAACCAGCTGTTGGAAACTTTCTTGTTTTTGTAGCTGTTGTCCACGTATGGCTCGCGAAATTCGTAGAAGTAATGTCCATCCAAGAAGCCGTGTCTGTTTTCGACATGAGAAAATAGATTTCGGTCCATGAGTGACTGCCCATATTCCACGGCCAGTTCACGAGTTTCAATATCCTCGAACAGTTTTATCAACCACGAAACCATATCACTGCCCAAAAAACAATGGGGGTGTAGTTTGAAGTGCCAGGTCCGATCCACTAATTGAAGCCCCCCTTCTCTTTGTAACTCGTGTGCCAATTGAGCGAGTTCCAAGTTCATATTGAAACGCAGACCATCTGTCATCATCAATGAGTTGCTTGGACGAGTTCCGATGCTGTCAAAATACTCAGCCTGCTCATTGAGAAAGTCATGAAGATTTCCAGTATAGAAATTAATTTCAGGCGCCACCTCGTTTCTATCTGGTTCGGCCTCGCTATCTGGCGTCACCTTGCCTCTTTCGATGAGGGCAATGAGTTTTCTTAATCCCTCGAGTCGAGTTTCCTCCTCTGTCAATTTTTCATTATTGATGTGGAATGCGTTTGAGGGAAGCTCTCCTGGCATGATGACGAATTTCATTTTGTGAAACTCTTTTCTCGATTCGGGAACAGCATCTTCATAGCCTGCTAAAAGTTGATCAAATTGATTCCAGCTGAAGTCCGAATCCTTGGGGTCATTTATCTTTATTTTTGACGCTGTGTACTCGTCTGCGTATCTCGTTCTTACTAGAGGGTGCTTCCAGCTGTCATCTTGCATCCCGAGAAGGATTTTTTTGTTCTCCTTTTGAGCAACTTTTCTGAAAAGCTGGACATTCAAGGATCCTGAATAGTCGTAAAAGATTCTGTGTATCTCATCATTCAAAGACATGTAAATCCGAGATCCAACACAGTCCCGGGTTGGGATATACTTGATGATACCCTGGGGGTAGCCGCCCGACTTTCTCAGTGCCTCGACCTCGTTGACTTTATCGCCGTAGCAGATTTGAAAGCCCATGGCCAATCTTAGACGAATCATTTCTCTCATCAAGTCTCTGGTTGTGCGCAATTCAAGCCTGTTCTCATTGTTGAGAGTGAGAACGTAAATTTGGAATGTGTATTCGGAATCCAATTTGGCATTCGAGGGAAACAAGGTAGTACCAATAGGGAGCGCTGCGGGTGCTTTCATCGATCTCCACTTGAACATTTTTCTCTTGATGCGAGGCGGGAACACGTCTGTCCATCTGCTGCACTCAGTTACACGTATGTGCTGCTCCTCTGAAGGGTTGCTGATGGTCATCCAGTACGGGTTGCTTCTGGCCTCCTCGTCTATCAAGTCTGATGTAGATGGAGCGTTTGAAGTTTTGTTATCTTTGCTCGGTACAAACTCTCTGAGCTTCTGCTTTTGAGACCGACTGGGCTTTGTCGCTTCCGGCGTCTTTTTCCTTTCGCTTGCTGGCAGTGTGCCTCGTTTAGAAAGCTCATCTGAGCTTGTGTTACTAGACACACTTTTCAACAGGAACTCCGCCAATGTGTTTACTCGAGAACCTAGAATTTTCGGCACTCGAGAAACTCGCTGTTCCTCACCAGCTTTATTGAGAGTGTACAATGAAGACAACGCAGTGTTGGCCATTGACGTGTTTGTAACCCACCCGGCTACACTAGACGTCGTGGTCGAAACATTAGTTAGGGCCCGACTTGTGGGGTCGCTATCTTTTTGACCCCGGTTCATCAAGGAAAGAGAACGAGGGTTGGAAGTTTTCTGCTCGGCCGTGGCAATCGAGCTGGACGTCTGGGTCTTTGATAAAAGCGGTCTGTCAACAGGCTGAAACACAGTTTCATCGTACAACGACATGGCCTCAACAACAGGAATTTTATCATCAAAAGAGATGCGGCTGAGCTGAATGTCTTTCACCTCGTTCTCCATCAAGCCCATCATTTGAAGCTCGTAAATTTTGCAGCGAGGAATCCACAGCTGTGATTCTTTCGTCGCAGCAGCGTAGAAGGATATGTCACACCATTTGGGCACACAAAAGCACACCTCTCCCTTCTCGGTCCTGTAACGGAAAAGCGGCACAGTATGGAGAGGCGGTTGGCTCAAACAAATGATGTCCAACGCACAATCTAAGCTAAACATATTTTTTGATGTATCCATCATAAGTTTGTAATCAACATCAAAAAGCCCTGTGCCCGGAGATATGACCACCAAGTGATTGATGGAGTGGCGTAAATCGGTGTTCCTGTACTTATCGGAAACCAAGCTCAAGCTGAGGTTGATGGCCTCGAGAAGATTTCCCTTCACTGCTGGGCACGGCTCACCAGTGATCTTGTAGTTTCCATTTGACTGTAAGTGAAGCAAAATATCACGTTTGAAGTTGGCAAATTCAAGGCGGAGGTTTGCCATAATGCGGTCCCATATAAACACGCTGACCTGGTCCACTACCACACGATAATAATCCTGACGATGAGAGGGACGAATTCCACTGCCTAGATTCATCCATGGCGACAGCGTCAAGTCGACGGTAGTGAAAAGAACAATTGTGATGGCATGATGCGAGTTGTTCGACCTCCACTTGCGGAAAATGAGCGGAAAAAGGGTGTTGACAAGCTTGTGGAACATGATCTCACCGTTTTCCTCAAAATGCCACATTTCTCTCGAAAGCTGGACAAGAAACACGAGCTTGGCACTTTCGGAGCGAAACACAATGTTAGTGTTGTTGCCGATATAGCCGCTGACGCATTTGCGGCCGTTCTTGAAAAGACCCTGGAAAGAGCCGATTCTGAAGTCCAAATAAATCACTTTCTGGTCCATGTAACAGCATGAGCCGACCAACGATGACGCCAAGCTCCACTGCGAGTCTCTGGAGAAGTTAACGTCTTTCAAATAGATTTCTGCGCTGTCAAGCTCCACGCTCTCTGTTTTTGGTACAGGCGTGATCTGTACAGCAGAACGGGGTGGAATATCAAGAATCTTCAGAAGCAGCGAGATCATCGAGATCTGGAACGCTGGCTTTGGTTTGGCGGCCTGCGCCACGGCACTGGCTCCGATTCCGGGAGGCGCCTTAGCCAAAATGTTTCTCTCAGTCACAGTAAAGTAGAAGCGCTGCATTGGAGATGGCGGCGTTGCTCCCTCTTTGACCACACGTTCGAGCTGATACACGTTTCCAACGCGTACACCGGGAAGAGCCGTCGGATCGACCACAATATCTTCAGAGTACGATGCGTATTCATGGAACCACACTGTCAATTGCACTGGTTCCGAGTGCGCCGGGTCGGGGGAAATAGCTCCGGAAACTGTGGCGGCCGATGCCGGATGGAGCGAACCCGGGACTGAAGACACGCCAGCACCGGCACCAACGCCAGCGGCATTTTGGGTATCGCCCACGCTCTTCAGATGGGCGAGCCGCGGCAGCGGGTGGTGAGCGGCCGGTTCCGAGGCGTTGCGGAGGCGGACTGAATTGGGCGCTATGGACGTTTTGGACTTGCCGACGATCAATGTGGTGCCGACATTTTTCATGTTGCCCATGGTGGACGATCGGATGGACGCTAGCGCGTCCCATTCTGCGTCGCGGACTGTGGGCTGTCGTAGAAACTCCGACAAATTGTCACCGTGTCTGGTGGAATGTTCCGTCTTGGACCATCGGGCGTGTTGCATTTGGACAAAAGTGGTTGAAGGTGGTGATAGAGGTGGAGGTAGATTTAGGTGGAGATGAGCCGCGCGCGGGGCCGTGCGGCTTGAAGGGACTCTGCTGGGAAAGACGGAAAGCTGGTGGTTTTTTTTTTTTTGGTGTGGCCTTAGTTCAGGAAGTGGAAGAAGTGCTCAGTTGTTGTTTTTTATTTTTCTTTCTTTTTTTTTTTGTTCCGACTTTTCGCTCATTGACCTGCTGAAAGCTTGAGGTCCGCATTTCATGAACTGATGGCGCTCGGCTTGCTTTGACATCTAGGAATAAACAGGACATCCAAGGAAACGGCGGCATTCGACAAAGTTGAAATGGATTAAAAATAAATTAAATACCGTTTGGTTCTCAGCAATGGGAACGAACCATGCAGAAAGACAAGCAACACATACAAGAAGAAACAAACCCTATGCGCCTTTCACCACAAACTCGGAAAGGAACCAAGCGTGAAATCGGTAATCGTCTGAAAGCTCCGGGTGGAAAGATGTTCCCAACTTATTTCCCTGACGAACAGCCACTACCAAGCCGTTTTCAAGCGAAAATAGCACCTCCACTGCATCCTCGTTCAGGCACGGGCTGACGCTGACACAGGGCGGCTCCAGGCCGCTTTTTTCCGTCGGAACTTGCACATCCTTTTCCGGCGCGTCTTCCTTTTCGTCCCGTTTCTGTTCGTCCCGTTTCTGTTCGTCCCGTTTCTGTTCGTCTCCCCACGCCGGTTCCCGTCCACCGCCACCAGAAGCCGCCGCCGTTTTTGCAGCCGCCACCCCTGAGACAACCGGGGCCCGGATGAACACGGCACGAAACCCGTGCACCCCCGGGGCAAAGGCGCTGAAGTCGCACGTCTGCTCAAACAGGTCCAACTGGCGCCCGAAGGCATTGCGCGTCACGCTGATGTCCATCAAGCCGAGCGCCCGCTGATGGGGCCTGCTGTTACGTATTTCCAGCGCCACAAATATCAACCCGGCGCACGTGCCCCACACAGCCCGCCTGCGGCCGAATTCCCGAAGCGGCTCCAACATCCCCGTACGCTCGGCAATGAGCGACATACTGGTGGACTCGCCGCCTGGAATCACCAACCCGTCGCATGCCGCCAACTCCCCGGCGGTTCTCACCACACACACGTCAATCACCTGATCATCGAATTGTGGAAGATCAGCGGCCTTCCTCAAATGGTGCACGTGTTCCTCGAAAGCCCCCTGGAGGGCCAAAACTCCCACAGTCAATCGGCGGGTCATGTTGCAGAAGAGAAAAGTGGATGCTTCGAGAGAAGGTAAGAAGGCCAGACTAAGCACCGGGAGTGCGAAGGCAACGCGGCAGTGAGGCCGTCGGGCGAGCAACGCCGGCGCTAGCGGCAGGCCAATTCACGGGTGGAGAAGCGCAGCTGCCCCGCTCCCAGTTTTCGCATGTTTTGGTGGCGCTGACTCCGACCGCCCATAGTTTCTGCCTCTACCGCCAAGCATAAGATGGTCCGTGTTGACTCTAACACACCAACGGTATCTCTATGTGCACTAAAGATTGTCGCGCCTAACGGGGCGCCGTGGCTAACTGCAGGGTTCTGCGGCGGCGGCTCCCAGTTCATGCAATTACTCGATCTATATGCCGTTCTACGTTGCGGTCGCATAAAGATGATTCATATTATGCTCTCACACCTGGGGTTACCATTCGCAGTCAATGCAGTGCCACGAGCACGCCACCGTGAACAAAATCGCTCATTTGCCGCTTAGAGTTTTTCAGCCAACTTACCTTTCTTTCCACCTGATCTGCTCAACACAATGGCTGATTTCAAAATTAAAGCGGGCTTGGCCCAAATGTTGAAGGGCGGTGTCATCATGGACGTGGTCAATGCCGAGCAGGCCATCATTGCCGAAAAAGCTGGCGCATGTGCCGTTATGGCCTTGGAGAGAATCCCTGCCGACATGAGGGCCTCCGGCCAAGTGTGCCGCATGTCTGATCCGCATATGATCCGCTCCATCATGGATGCTGTGTCGATTCCTGTCATGGCCAAATGTCGGATTGGCCACTTTGTGGAGTCTCAGGTTCTCGAGGAATTGGGTGTCGACTACATTGACGAGAGCGAGGTGCTTACTCCCGCAGACTGGTCGAACCACATCCAGAAGGACAACTTCAAGGTCCCTTTCGTGTGTGGAGCTAAAGACTTGGGAGAGGCCTTGAGAAGAGTCAACGAGGGCGCTGCCATGTTGCGTACCAAGGGTGAGGCAGGCACCGGTGACATTTCCGAAGCAGTGAAGCATATTCGGAAGGTCAAGGAGCAAATTGACCATGTCTTGTCTCTTGAGGGCGACGCTGCTCTGTTGGACGCGTTGGCGCAGGAGTACAGAGTCCCACGGAAGCTTTTGACCGACTTGATTGCCGCCAAAGGCAAATTGCCTGTTGTCAATTTCGCTGCCGGTGGTGTGGCAACCCCCAGCGACGCTGCCATCTGCATGCAATTGGGCTGCGATGGAGTCTTTGTGGGATCGGGTATCTTCAAGCTGCAAAACCCCGAGAAGTTGGCCAAGGCCGTGGTTGATGCCGTGACCCACTACAATAACCCGGCCAAGCTCTTAGAGTGTTCATCTGACTTGGGAACCTTGATGTTCGGTGTGAGCGTTAACTCTATTTCCAAAGACGACAGATTGGCGGAGCGCTAAGCACAATTGGCCTGATTCAGGTTTAATTCTAGCGATCAACGTGGTGAGACATGGTCTCTAAGCCAGTTTTTTGTTCATTATCGCACAGGCTACAATAAAAAAGTGCCAAACAGTTAGATCAATGACTAGCATAAAAATACTTTAGACAAAACCTTCCGAACCTCGTTTTTGTCCAGTCCTATGTGGACGATTTGCTTGACAAAACGCTGGAGATCCAGAGGGAACTCCTGGTCAATACCCAAATCGTCGGGGCACACGTACAACATATCTGGTCTCAAGTTTTTGAGCAAATGAAAGTAGCCGTCAATATTCGTGCACTGGAGAAATTTGTAGTTTTGCACGAGTGTTGGAGGAAGAACATGTGGTTCCGTGTTTTCGTTCTCCTTCTCCATTAGTTCGTGAATGTCCTCCTGTCGAGAGCACTGGATGGTGCAATCGAAATCGTCAGCAGACAAATGAGGAGGAAGAATAAAGGTGACATTCTTCGAGTTCAACAAGATGTCATTCAAAGGCAATTCAGAGCTCAACACGGAATGCAGTAGCGTTAAGGCAATGTTTTTGTTGGTGCCTGGGCCCGAAACGGCATATTCTTTGGTCCCACTATTTTCATCAGCTTCACCGTGGTTGTTTTTCGATAGCGCCTGAATAATCTTATAAGAAACAAACGCAACCGACGACGCCACCATGGCTGCGGCGATCATGCTAGGACTCTTTCTTCTGGCCATTGTGCTTGTTGTGGTGGTGATTACAGGTTGTTTTTTTTTTCTTGAGGCGGTGTTTAATGATAAGACTGGTCGGTCGGGATTCAATCAATTGGGTGGCCGGAACTTGTTGTTTTGATCAACTATGGCACGTCCTTTAAGAGTCTATAAGAATAGCCACTGCGTTTTCGATTTGTTGGGCACCTTTAGCATTAACCGGGTGTGCACAGCAATGTGACAGTCATCTCGTGGGGTCTGGGGAGCGGGACCTTGGCTATATGCACCACCCGTGGCTTGCGGGCACAACTGCCCAAAAAATCAACTCCACCTTTCTCACCCCACAGTGGGCGCACGTGACGAGCGACTGGCTGCGACGGCTGGTCCTTTAAGCTTCCACTTCTGTTTGTCTCTACTCCGCCGCAGCTTGGGGAGCTGCGGTTTTTGGAAGCAAAAAGTCGAGGCACGTGTTCATCTCATTTTCGTCCAACGACTTGATGTAAAGACATTTCTTCAAAAGCTCGTCGTCGACGGTCACGTTGTAGTTTCTGGACCACTCGATTGACTGAGATAGCGACTTGACAATGTGCACCGAGGTTCTAAACCGCGCAAAGTTGATCATTTGGGCACTTTCGCCGATCTGGCTGGCGATAGTGGTTTCTCCCTGGGTCAAGCTCTTGTCGCAGGTGCTTTCGCAGGTGCTTTTCTGTGGCTCTTCTGGTCTGGTCTTGACGAACTTTGGTCTTTCGGCATTGAAAACCAAGTCGGAAAGATAAAGGCCCACGAATGGGATGCATCCTGTGGATGGCTTGATTTTGCTCGTGCACAACCGGATGTTGATGAAGTTTTTGAGAGGAGAGGCCAATTGCTCCAAGTGCTTCAAGGTCAAAATGTCTCCTGGATCCAAGTTTTTCCACGTGTCTTTTAGCCGGTTGACCTTCTCGCTGGTGAGAGCGAGTATCACTTGCATTAATGTGGCAAAGTTCTGCAATTCGTAGCAGTGGTATGCCACGTGGATTAAACGAGAAATGATTGTGATGCGTTCGTCCTCATTTTTGGTCAAGAGAATCTCCGATATGATCCAGTTTACCACGAGATTGAAACGCGCAATGACAAGGTTCACGCCCTTGTTGGTGTTGTAGTAGTCATTATTGACAATAATCTCCAACCAACTGTTGACCGGTGCGAGAGACTTGTTCCATTTTAATTCGATCAATTCTTTCCAATCAATATCCTGAAGCATGTCACGCTCGATGATAGTAAGATGCTCTGCAATTGCTCGCGACTCGTAGCTCAAAATGAATGAGACATGCGAGCTTTCCTCCATGACTTTTTCCACGGTGAGAGCGTCCGACACCAATGTGTAGCCGTCTAAAACCAACTTGGGGTTCAATGGCGAGTAGTTGCAGATGCTTTCGCTCTTTGGCAACGTCATCATGAGAATGTTCATGCTTGAGGACGACTGAGAAGGAAGAAGAACCGTGGGGGTTTTGATGGGGGTAATTGGTCTATTAATGATCTCTTCCTTGATGTTCTGAGAGTAGTCAATGACGTCCTCGGTGACCGCATTGTTGATTTCCTCAAGGATTTGCTCGGTATCGTGATCACAGGCTTGAGACATGCAGTTCTCATCTGTTAATTTGGGGTCGTTTCCAGGCTCGCCCTTTTCGAGCTCATCTTGTTCTGGTTTTTGTTCATCTTTCGAGCTTGTCACGTCCTCGAGAACTTTGTTAGATTTATCCGTTGACTCTCGTATCTCGCTGCACGATGACAATCTCGCTGGTCCAGCAAAAAGCAGGGCCAGATGCTCATTCTCATCAAACGTAAAATGATCCGATGCGTCAGCGTAGAGCCCTTTCTCCTCTTCAGCCTTTCTGGTTCTCCCTTCCAACTTGTAAAGTGCGTATTGGATGGGATGCTTCGAAGTGAAGGTCTCATCTGGAATAGACGCAAGCTCCTTCAAAACATGATTGCTGATACCCGGGATTGCGACAGAACCTGAAGTCAAATCGCCAGAGCGGATGTGCGCCTTGGATCTCACAGACGTGTGAACATCAGATGGGTACCCCTGAACACTCGTGTTCAGATGCCTACTACTGAAGTCCATTGACATTTTGTCCACCGAAGCATTCATCATGTCATTTGTGCTGCTGAAAGGAAGTTCTGTTAATGCGCAAAGAGTGCTGAAGCGGACGCTTTTTTTCAAGGATGATGATCTCGAAAGATACGAGGATGATGATAAACGCTTTGAAAAATGATGAGAAAGGGAGTTTTCTGGGGATTCTGAGCACCGGGCGCCAAAGTCTTCGTCCGGGTATCCAGCTGTGACGAGCTCTCGCAAATTAGCAAAGCCTGTCTTCTTTCTCAAATTCGTTTCTTTGGTGGGCGTTTGTCTCCTTGACTGAGACAAAACCGAAAAGGCAGAATCATAACTGACGTAAGACTTTACAGACTCTCGTTTGTCCCATGACGAGCTGCTGTGTCTCGAATTTGAAAAATTCTTGAACGAAGATGATACAAGCTGATCGCTTATACTTAATCTCAGTACACCCTTCTTTTTCATCGATTGAGGACTCATGGCGATATCTAAAGACGCCACTTCGTCGCAGTAATTTTCCAAATCGCTTGAGTTGAAATCCAAGGACTGCGAGCCGGTCGAGTCTTTGGGTTCAACCGAATCAAGTGTGGGTTTCATATCATCCGCGTCTTTATTTTCAGACTTGCTGTTTGCCGTGTCATTGCACAACAGAGCTGAATTTTCGAGGAAAAGATCTCCCTCATCGTTCCAATTGAGGTCCGCAACGACGCCTCCAAATGAAGACTTCTTGGAGCATTTGGAAGCTCGAGGAGAAGATGCTTGGTTAGGCAAAAAGTCACCCGAAAGCATGGAATATGCATTGTCCTCATTATCGCTCATAGTGTCTTGGCTGAAAAGATTGTCGATTTTTTCAATGTTAAGCTCTGATACGTCTGGAGCTGACTCCTCCTTGGTGACTTTTTGTGGCGCTATTGACAGGCGAAGTTGTTCACCATCTGCGTCCACAGGTCCGGAAGCCAGTCCCGTACCGTTTTCGGGCTCTGGGCCAGGCGAAAACTCGATCGCAGACTTGCCAATCTCATCGATAGGATCGGCTTCGTCTATAGTGTTTTTTGAGTCTATCAAATAGTATTTGATCACAAACTCTACTTCATCAATGATTCTAGCACTCAATATGTCCACCCTTTGACCAATCAAGTCCTTCGTGTCCTCTTCGCCAGGAATTTTTTTCTCCACCATCGTAGCATCTGTGGAAGATCCGCTGGAAAATGTTGCTCTATCACTTTTGAGATCGGGGGAATGGAATGGCTTTGTCCAACCTCCAACGATTTTTTTCAACGACTTTTTGCGCCCAAAGTCATCGGGGTCCTGAAGCGTCTGGGGCTGTGTGGGTAACTTCTTGATTGCGAGATCGTCCCGCAAGGTCACTTCCATTCTTTTCACAGGGGAGCTGGGCAAAATAGTATTGATGCCGGAGTTCGGAAGGTTTACCCGGCCGTTGGTAGAAAAGCCGCACCCCAAGAGGTTCTCCTTATTGTCTTTGGGGTCATCAGAGTCTTTTGGGGATAGGACCTTTGTTTTTTTCAATGCAAGAGAAGAATCTGTGAGATTCAAGTGGTTGTGTCTTGGAGCGAGGGGTTTTCTCGCAAAAGCAGGGGGCCTCGAGATGGAGAACCGGGGAGATTTGAAGTGGAGCTCTTTCAACTTGTCATTGAGAGAGACGCGCGATGACTGGTGCTGAAAGAAGAGATTGTTCATGGCGTACTGCGCCTGTTCTTCTCTCGGCGTTTCGTGTGCATTATTTCTGTGGGCAGATTTCAGGTCGTAGAGCGAAAGCATTGCAGACCTGCGAAAGGACGGGTTCGTGTGGATGGACGCCTCGGTGTTTGATTTCGTCAAGCGCTTCGAGTCGAAATACTCGACAGGGGCCGGTAATGGCTGCAGAAACACCTGCAGTGGCTCGGTAGAGAATGAGGCACCGAAGAACTCGTTGATGCGCGAGAGCCAGTGGGTTTTAAGGTCGGAGAACACCTTGGCTTCAAAAGCCATGTCGCTCGTGACAAGTCCTGATTCCAAGACAATTTGATTGATTTCCGAGGTGAAAGTGTCGCAAAGACGCTCGTCCAGCTCGAAATCATCGTAGAAATAGTTCAAGATCCAGTGCCGGAGCACCACAAACGTTCGCAAGAGCACAAGCTGGCCGATTTCCTTGCACTGAGAGTCTTTCGAGTTGATGTACTGCAAAGACCAAACGAGACGGATGAGCAAAAGCTGTGCGACAACATGGCAGTCAGTGAAAGTCCGGTAAGTGAGGAAGAAATCGCAAATTAGATCGTAGTCGATTGTGTCGGGCGAAGTAAGCTGGACTATCAATGCCCGGATGGTGGCGTGGTTGACGCTTTCGGGATTGGCGGCATCAAACTTCACGACATTTTCGTGGTTTTCTTTCAAGCTAGGGAAAATGCGATAATCATCAAAAATGCTCTCGTTGTGGTTGTTGTATAAAAATGGACTTGAAACAGGCTTGGCCGGTATGTGCGAGGCCATCAGAACTTCTGTTTCTTCAGGCAAAATAGAATTTAATTCCGAGCTCGGCACGGGATATTCAAGTGGCACAGAACTGCTGTTTTCACCGCAATCGGTTTGAACTGGGGGTGGTTTTGCCGACGGAGATGGAGGCATGGAGGGAAACTTTCAAACTATATTGAGATGCAAGGCTGGGGGCAGCAGAGAGAAGTTTCGAAACTGTTTCAGGTATGCTTGTGGATGGATAGCGAAGAAGAAGTAGCAAATGCAGAACGGCGGCTGTTGTAGGAGAGCTATGCCAGGCAATTAGCGATAGTTGAGGAGGCGAACGAGATTCCTGTGTTTACGAAATCATGTTTACATTTTAGATGTTGTTGGGTTTGCATATAAGTGGTCTTCGCGTCGTTCGACGGCTGTTTGAGATCTGCCGCACACCTTTATTATCCGCATGAATTGAAAATTTTTCTCTTTATGCAAATTTGTTTCATTTTCTATGTATAAATATGGATGAGGTGCTCATTGTAATGCTTTCTGCTTACTCGAAGAAGGTTTCAGTGTATTTTATGGAAGCAAGACCCAAACATCATCGCACATGCCGCACGTAAAGAATTGCTATTTGCATGCAGGCCCGAGAGACGTTTGGGGCGACCCAGACACACGCAGCACGCACGCATTTTACGATCAACCACAACCTTGTTACAGTTGCACGCTGTGATGCCAAGATGCCCGATGGACTTCCTGTCTCAGACACGTATGAGATGTGGCACGGTTGTGACACGGCTCTGTTTCGGCTCTGTTTCAGCTCTATTTCAGCTCTATTTCAGCTCTGTTTCAGCTCTCTTTTATCTGCCCCGTCTCGTCTTCGTAAATCCCCTTCCGCTTAATTCCGCGTTCCAATACCACTCGAATTCATTGAATACTTACGTGAGTTTACTTCATGTTTTCGGTGATGGCCAGCTTCAATGCAGCAAAAGGAGAGGACTGGAACGCCGAATTCAGAAGCACCTGCCCGAATTGCTTGTTCTCCTGCTTTAGTAGTTTCGTGTGGCCCGTGTGTTTTTGAGGATTAGGCGCATTGGTCTGCCTTTTGGAAGAGTCGGCGACAAAAGCAGCTCTCTGGTTTTTGGCTCCAATTTTGGCATCAACAATGTTGATGGTGGATTCTGGAAGAGACGAAAGAAGGTCGTCCATCTTGGGCTTCAAATTGTCCCGTGCCTTTCTTTTTTGTCTTCTAAGCGCGGACTTGGAAACGCCGCCTGAAAGGTTGAACGTTGCCTTCTGAAGGATTTTTTCGTTAAAAGACGCAGACTTTGTCAGCTGCTTTTCCTTTTTTGTGGTCTGCAGCAACTTGAGCAACGGGTTTTCGATGTACTCTTCCCCAGCCGAAGATTGATTCAGTTGTTTGAACTCGCTGATCTTGCTTGACAACGAGGCTTTTTTTGAGCCCTTGGCTCTGAGCCCGGTTTTTTTCTTCAACGCCTGATGGTTAGTATTGTCCAGGTTACATGACAGCGACGGAATGCGTACCATTATGGGAGACTGTGGTGAAGTTGTAGTAGCAGAGATGAGATGAGTTGCGCGCCAGCATGTACCCTCGGCGGGCCGGAGATGCAAAGGCCCCGGTTTTGATCCGGCCGTTGTGTTGGGTGATTTTGGTGCACATTTGTGTTTTCTGTTTTCAATTCTATAGAGAATTTTTTCGATTGTATTATTTCCCACGTCCGACTTCGCTTGGGCGCCAGTTTGCTCCCAGTTTCACTTGTTTCCATACGAAAAAAGCACTAACAAACCCGTCTAAACTCCAGTTGCCAGGGAGTTTTTGCAGGAGATTCTTGGACGGATATACCGCTTCTTCAATCATTTGAGTTCTCTTTTTCGTTTCATGCTTTTCATTTTCTTTTTTCTTTTTTCTTTTTTCTTTTTTCTTTTTTTTTTTCTTCTTTTTTTTTTTTTGTTGTCAGTTCTTGATCTTTCCTGAGATGTCCACGTTGCAGACTTATTGCGGCACGTTGGCTGCGAACCATCAACACGTTCAAAAAAGCCGAAGCACCACAAAAACGTACTTGGGACCTCCTTCAGAGACACACACCCATTTTGCCACTATACAAACAGAAGCCGTCCACCGGCGCCTTTTTTTGCACCCGAAAAAGCCACATAACCACGATATTGGACCTCACCCCCATATCCTGTATCAAGGCGAGATGAGCGAGAAAACCCCATCACCACTAAACGAATACAGCTTCCCAGCTATACTTACCGATTGGCTCGTCCCGTCACAGAGCAGTTGCCAAAGGCACTAACTAGAAATAGAATCTGCTATTCGCCGGCAGATTTCCCCAGCAGATTCAAACCATCCAATTTCCCTATCCCATTTCCCAGCATACCGTCTGCTACTGATAACGCTCACACCATGAGCTGGAACATGGAAAAACCCCACGACAGCCCGAGATCCACAGCAGCCGACCAGCGAACCGTGACTGCTTCTCCCCGCCTACGAAAAAACCCCGACCGTATGCTCACCGGAACTCCAGGCAAAGAAGATTCCGAAGCGTCCCGAATATCCGCGTACGCCCGGTTGGATTTCGAGAACTACACGTTCTTCGTGCAAACCCTACAGGTGGTGTTGGGCAGAAAAGCCAACGAGGAAATTCACATGTCGTCACAGCACTCGGTGGATGTGCATTTGAGCTCGAAAAAGGCGATTTCTCGGCGCCATGCTAAGATCTTCTACAACTTCGGCACGCAGCGGTTCGAGATTTCTGTTTTGGGCAGAAACGGTGCCTTCGTCGACGAGTCGTTTGTTCGGAAAGGCATGACGGTTCCGCTTCTGGACAGCACCAAAATCCAGATCGGCGATATTCCGTTCACGTTCGTGCTTCCGTCGATCGAACCACACGCGTCCGACGAGAAGAAGGCGTCGGCGGAAAAGATCTTCAACCCCACAGAAGCGCTCAACTTGCGTTCCAACTTGTACATGGGAGGGCCCTCGCCCAAAAAGGAAGACAAAAAGACCCAGAACATCAAAGATTCCGAGCGCAAGGAGGCTGCGCTTGCTCGGCGCAACTCCAAGGCCAGCATCGTTCGACGGTTGTCGCTTGCCCGTCGCAAGTCGCTTGCCTCGTCATCGAACGATGAAATCAGCGCGCTTCTCAAGGAGTTGGGCGCCATCAACAACGAAATAGCGGTGGAGGACGACGATGACTTGGACCTTTCTCTTCTAGACGGCGATGTCAAGTCCTTCATGCACGATGTGGACGGCTTGACAAATGAGGAGTTGATGAAAGAGGAAGACGAGATCGACAAGCTCGTCAAACAGCACAATTTGGGCGAGGGCGTTGTGGTGGAAGACGATTCGACGGACATCCCGGCCCATCCTCTAGACGGGGAGCCCGAGATGGACATCAACGTGCTCGACCAAGAACTTGCATCGCTTGCGCCTTTGATAGACGCACAGAACCACGAGACACTCAAGGATTCTGCCAAGTCGCCGTTCGACAGCCCGAAATTTGCCCACGCAAATCCCCATTCACATGCAAAGGCCAACAACCTCCAATACTACGACATGGCCGAGTCGGCGCGTCCCAATCCCTTGATGGGAAAGCCGGCGGCAGGCCCACGAATGGGCAAGCCGGCCACGATACAACCGCCTGCGAACCGCATATACGGGAAGCAGATTTTGGGTCCGTCGCCTGCCGCTCAGCCCGGAGGCCTTCCTCTAGCATACGCGGCAACATATCTGCCTGCCGCTGGCGGATACTTGCCGTACCTGTCGTACGCCAGCTCGTACTATGGTGCCAGCATGCGACCACCGCCACCCAAACTCGAGGTGGCGGTCGAGGCAATCGCATCCGTGCCGGCCACTCCATACACACGGCCATACCGAGCGATCACTGTGAGTGTTGATGATTTCGAAGAGCCGCCTCTCTGCTTGTTCAAGACATTGGGAGGGCCCAGTGCTACGGTGAAATTGCCGCTCCGGAGAAAAGATACAGCCCGGAAAAACACCAAGATGCCCATGTACAAAGACACCGCTGATCAGTTCAAAACCAAGCCAACCGTTAGCATTCTGGCAATGATTACAACTGTGTTGCGCAATTTGCCCGCCGGAAAACCGGGCTACACCATCAGCGAGATCCACCACAGCATCCGAGAGTTGTATCCGTACTACAAAGCATCTCCCGACGGGTGGCAGCCGAACGTGACGCACAATGTCAAGTACAACAAGCTTTTCATGCCCGTCAGTAAGCCTTTGTTGGAATCCGAATGGGTGTGGACCATCGACGAGAAGTTTGTGGCAGAAAAGGAAAAGACACGCAAGAAACAGCAACTGGTGGCCATGGCAAAGGCAAAGGAAGCAGCGCTTCGGTCCGTGGACTACCGCCAGCGGCTCAACGGATCCTACGGCTCGACTGGACGCACCTACGCCAACGCCGATGGCTCTTACGGGCCTCGCTACCCGATGTCATCCAATTCCATGGCCAGTGGGAGCGGCAGTGCGTACAGTCTTCAAAAGCCCAAGTCAATTGCCGAGATTGCCAGCGAAATCAAACGCGATGGCTCATACGGACTCAGCAAGACCCCGCTATACTTTCACCGGCCGGGAACGGCGTCGAAGTCCCACGAATCTGGTGATTATTCACTCGGTCTGGAGACCAAGAGCCCGCCGAATGCAAACAGAGCTGTGGGCGCCTCCCGTGCCAGCAATTCCGAAGCCGGCAACACCTCTGGCCCGCCGTCTTTACCAGAAATGAACCAAGACACAAAGAAGTCACTCACTTACTTGCAGAAGGAGTTGTTCACGTTGTACAAGGCACGCAAGCTCACCTACAGCACCACTGTCACCACCGAGATCATCACCAAGGCGCTCGCCACCACAATCGCGCAGGTGAACATCATCGGCGCCAAGGCCGGGTGCGGCGACAATGCGCTAAGCTTTCTTGTGGAAAAAGCTCCGCAACAAGTCAGCAAAATCTTGGACATTGCGCTCTCGAAGTCTATCAAAGACAAACAGGCTGGTGGCTCCAACGCGGGTAGCAAAGCGGGCACCCCGGCACCTGGCGGCTCGCCCAGTAGCTCGGCCGGAAATACGCCCGCAACCACCGGCACCCCGCTAAGCCGCCCATTGCACACACCCTCGCCTTCACAGTCATCGATTTCCGCCGCAGCGTCTCGGCCGGCTTTTCTTTCCAGCAAGACCAGCTCTGACGGGCCTGCACCTGCGGTCCCAAAGCTCTCAGCGCCCCTGCCGGTGCCCGGATTGTCTAAGCCACAGCGGTTTTCCAAACCTACTGCATTTGCCAAAAGTGAACCCAACGGCCTCAAGCGATCAGCCGATGACAACAGCGCTGCCACCCGCAAGGCCCAGCGTACAGAACAGCCACAATAAACATCCGCTAACCTGCCACTTTTGCCTTTACTTCTCTCTTTTTTTTTTTTTCTTTCTGTTTGTTTTGGCCGCTTTGTGTAGTTACGCCAAAATGCCACTGAGTGAGTGGGTGGTCCTGCACACAACCACACATCAACATCCTCAAGTGTCGAGTGGCAAGTGGTCCGCGGCGTCGTTCAGTATCGGATTACTACATCCATTTACCTGTTTTTTCAATTAAAACAAAAGCGTTAGAGATTGATCGGCGGGTGCCAAAGCTGAAACATCATCCACCTACTTAAAAGCTCCAAAAAGTGTCAAATCTCCACCGAAAGAACCGCAACAACCTCACTCACACCTCCACTACAAAACCCCTAATTCTTGAACCACAAGGCAGTATGAACACAATTGCCAACAATTTCACACATGCGACCGCCAGCAATTTGCACCAGGAATACATGGGCGCCAGGGGCCCCTCTTCCGCCGCACCACAATTGAAATTGGCGCCCGAAATCGAAGTCCCCCAAATCTCCAAACCCACGGAGTTCTTGAGAGCCCACACAGACGACGCTTCCAACCCAGACTGTAAAATCAAAATTGCACACGGAACGACCACGTTGGCCTTCAGATTCCAGGGCGGAATCGTTGTGGCGGTCGACAGCAGGGCCACGGCAGGCAACTGGGTTGCGTCGCAAACGGTCAACAAGGTGATTAGAATCAACCCGTTCTTGTTGGGTACGATGGCCGGTGGTGCCGCAGACTGCCAGTACTGGGAAACATGGTTGGGCACGCAATGTCGTTTGCACGAGTTGAGAGAGAAGGAGCGCATTTCCGTGGCCGCAGCATCAAAGATCTTGGGCAACTTGGTCTACCAGTATAAGGGCATGGGATTGTCGATGGGTACGATGGTTTGTGGCTACACAGCCAAGGAGGGCCCCACTGTTTACTACGTTGACTCGGACGGCACACGTTTGAAGGGAGACGTGTTTTGCGTCGGTTCGGGCCAAACGTTCGCCTACGGAGTGTTGGACTCCGAGTACAAGTGGGATTTGAGCGTGGAGGATGCATTGTACTTGGGAAAGAGAAGCATCTTGGCCGCTGCCCACAGAGACGCCTTTTCCGGAGGCTCCATCAATTTGTACCACGTGACGGAGAAGGGCTGGGTGTATCACGGCAACCACAACGTGGGCGACATTTTCTACGACATCAAGGAGAAGGAGGGCTCGTTCAACAACGTCGACGGATAGGCATATAGCAAATGAAGAAGCACAGCAAAAGAAGAGACACCTCCAACGACCGGCGGAGGAGCGATACGACCGCCATGGAAGCGCGCTAGGCCGGGGACAGCCACAGGGCAGGAGCCCTCGATCTTCGCGCTCGCACGTGACTCCGGGATGGTCGTGCGTGCACAGGCGAAAATCCCAGCGCGCACCCTACCAGCTATTGAAAATTTTTAGAACACCGTTCCAACCCCAATCACACAAACAACAAAAATGTCTGCTCAAAACCCTATGCGTGAGTTGCGTATCGAGAAGTTGGTCTTGAACATCTGTGTCGGTGAGTCCGGTGACAGATTGACCAGAGCTTCCAAGGTCTTGGAACAATTGTCTGGTCAAACCCCAGTCCAATCCAAGGCTAGATACACCGTCAGAACCTTCGGTATCAGAAGAAACGAAAAGATCTCCGTCCACGTCACTGTCAGAGGTCCAAAGGCCGAGGAGATCTTGGAGAGAGGTTTGAGAGTCAAGGAGTTCCAGTTGAAGTCCAGAAACTTCTCTTCCACCGGTAACTTCGGTTTCGGTATCGACGAGCACATTGACTTGGGTATCAAGTACGACCCAGGTATCGGTATTTACGGTATGGACTTCTACGTTGTCATGGGCAGACACGGTGCTAGAGTCTCCAGAAGAAAGAGAGCTAGAGGTGTCATTGGTAACTCCCACAAGACCAACAAGGACGAGTCCATCACTTGGTTCAAACAAAAGTACGACGCTGACGTTTTGTAAAGATAGTGCTTTAATACAGTTGCAGATTGCTGAAAAAACGCAGAAGCCGATGTAGGTCGTGGTGATTCGAGAGAGGAGGAGAGGAGAGCGTACGCTGGAGGGGCGCTTCGTAGTGTTTGCCAGGCACTTTGGAACGGTTTTGACTGTGTTTCAAGAGTGTTTCAGACGGTGCAGATGCGCGGCAGAACGCTTTCGTTGCGTAGTGTCTCCATTGCAAGAAGGTGTCGTTCGTAGAGAGCGATGGGCTGCGATGAACAGGGCGCGGCGTAGCTAGTCCCGCAGCGGTGAGCTGCGAGCAGCAGGCGGCGCTTGAGAATGGCAGGGATGTGAAACGCAGCTGAAACCGCGACCAAACCATGTTCAGAAAGAGCCGAAGCTGAAAATCGCTACTCACGGGGCCATTCCTGACTGCCATACACCATCGCCGAAACGTCGCTGAAACGGGATGCCTGTTCAAAAGACGCCCCAGCTCGGTCTCCATATGCACACCGCCCCCATTCGCGATAACAAATCTCTTCTGGGCCAAGCGCTCGTACCTTCTCTAGACAAGCCTAGCACGCCTCCTTACCATGATACCGACCGAGGATGCGTTGGATTACTTGCCGTGTATGTATCGGAAGCAATGAGATCCGGGCGCTGGGCGCTGGGCGCCTGGCCCTCGACCCCGGTCCTCAGACCCCGCTCAGGCCCCGGGTCTCCCTAACTTCAACACCTACTAACTTTGCAGTCATGGACGGCTCACTTTCCGCCGAAGAGAGACAACGCGTGGAGCAGCTAATAGAGCACGAGATGCCGGCCCTCCCGAATGCGTTACATCCGAGGGTGCCGCCGGTGACAATACTCAGCGAAAACCGGCCCCTCTTGATGAGCCACGTCGACCATTTTCGACCAGAAGACGCCGAAGACCCAGAGGCTATTCCGGCCCAGATTCTCCCGTCTACCATTTCTATGGAACGATATTCAGACTTTGGCAGCGACCACGACTTCTCCCGGCTACGCCGGCCATATAATAAAGTTATTATTAATAAAGTTAAATGAATAATTAACCAAATGATTTTATTATGTATCTTTTTTTAAA
>JAKUBD010000022.1:0-36978 GCA_030563125.1 Metschnikowia laotica
ACAAAGGCTGCGGTCAGGAAAAGAACATAGCCGAAGAATCCAAATTGGTGAACACTGTCTGCGGCTCGAAGATGTCTGTGGAATGGGCTTCCGACCAATTTGGCCGATACAGCGACCGTGGGTGCTTCTTTGACGAGTGAGGAGTCCAAGAGATACTCTAACAAGCCTCTCAATTCTTTTCTGTTACTAGTCAATTGTTCTCCATTCAAATCCACATCCCAGTACTTCACTTGGTTCTTGCTAACCACGATGGTATCGCCGCCTTTGTATTTCTTGCCGTCGATGTTCAAGCCGTAATCATCTGCAAAGGTCGGGAACTGTTGCATATCAACATAGGTGAATTTGACTTCGTCTTGATCAAAAAGGTGAGGGACCTCGGATCTCATGGCTTGCACAATAGCAGCCGAGTCCGCGTTGTTAGCCTTCATTTCCAAAATCTTTTTTGCTTTTTCATCTCTTTGGCTCAAAATTTTCTTGAAGTAATATTCCTTTTTCTCCAAATGATATTCGTGAGCAACCATTGACAAATTGAAAAGAGTCTCGCTCACACCTTTAGCATTAGTAGTATCGAGGAAGGTGACGACAACCTTATCATCGTCCTTGTTCTTCATCTTCGGCTTCACGAAATATTGTTTGTACAATGATGGTGTGAGCTCTCCATAAAGCGGAAATAAATTTTTGTCGATGAAGCTTTGGATTTTTTCTGGATTTCTCATATCTTCGATAGCAAAATTTTGATAAATGGCAGGGATCAACGAGTTCTCTTTGAAGATATAAAGAGTTGGTTTATTTGTCATTGACGTAGTGAGGAACAAATGACGATCGAATTCCTTGTTTTCGAAAGTAGGATCAGAGTTTATGAATTTGTGGAGCCCCTCGGCCTGGAAGCCCAAAGTCTTTGCGACGTTCTTGCTCTTCGATCCATAAAGCAGGACGTCAAAAGGAGAGTTGGTCACCATTTCTAGCAAGTATGGCATGATGGCTTTGTCCTCTTGAGAAACAGTGCCTTTGTCGTACAAAAACATCAACGTCATTTTGTTGCTTAAAGGATAGTAGAGATCCTCCGGCTTATTTGGTAGTTCCGTTCTCAATATGCTAAGGTCTTCCAAATCACGCGGTGTGATTTCATCATACTTGTAGTTGTTAGAAAGCTTCATGGCGAACCTCTTCATATCGTTCAACGAAAGTACTCCGGTGTAATCAAAGCGAATCAACTTGGCTTCCTTGGGCACAAACATTAGATATCTTGGAGAGTACTGTAAATCAGGTTTGCTCAACTCAGGAAATCCCAACTTTTCACACAACACGGGACTGGACTGACAGTTTAAATGAGCCGAGCGGGATTGACTCATGATCATGTTAGAGAGCTTGTCCCAGACTTGTCTGTGCTCAACACAATCCATACAGCTTGAGGGATACTTGACCGACGCGTACTGCTCGTTCGTGGATGAAAAGAGAGCCACAAAATAAGGCTCTTCAATTTCTCCTGCGACCACTTTCATGCCCAAGTCCACGTCCATTTCTTGAGAGGCGGAAGGAATGTCAATTGCTTCAACATTAAACTCGGCCACAGAATTGATCAAATACCGACGAATGTTTTCCGGGGTTCTAGACAAAGCCCTTGGAAACGTGTCAACATACCTCAGTTTCTTTTCACCGCTTTGATCCTTAGCTGGCGCGTAGAGCCTCAAGTATGGGAAGTAGTTGATTTCCTCTCTTTCGCATAAGTCTCCGCTTTCGATACAGTTGACTTGTCTCATTTGAATGCCCAACGCGTCCTGGTCAGGTTTGGACAAGACGAATGCGTCCTTCCATGTAGGTGCAAAACTCTTGCAGTGGGAACAATAAGGAGAGTAAAATTCCACGAAGGCTAATTGTTTTGATGTAACGTCATCGAACGTTTCTAGCGTTAGCTCAGGGGGTAGAACAGAATCGCCATCGGAGTCCGCCTTTTTCTCACTACTCCTGACATCAACAGCAGCAGGAGATCCTGTTGCGACCGACAACACGATCGAGGCAGCTAACATGCCCAAGAGGTTCATGAGGAGGGTCCGACTTCCGCTTGATGTTAGCTAACGCGCTTTCTAACCAACCACCATAATCGGGGTCACGTGCACAATTGGAACACCCCACCCGACTTCTAAGTCTGGCTTGACTCATGCTGATTTGAGCAAGAGTATATCGGGCAATGCTGTGAATGACGGAGAAAAAACGAGTTTTCATCCCAAAACAATAAGATACTCTGCCGTGCGCTCGTACATTGTAGCCTCGAGCATCGTGTACAACTATCTTATTGATGGATGGATACGACAAAGTGAGCTTTTTTCAAATTCACAATTCACCACCAAGGATGAGCTACGGAGCATCCAAACTATTAGATCGAATTCTTAGTGTTGTATCTCCATGGTGTCGCCGCATCGTTATTCGGCCCTTGATGTAAAGATTTCCTGCATGTACCGCCGGCCATGTCGCAAACCACTTGAGAACGGACTTTCTGATTACGCTAACGGATTCTCTTTCTGTTACACTATCAAAATGTCGGACAGTATGCAAATTGACTCTCCTGACATTGACGAGTCTTTGTACTCTAGACAACTCTATGTTTTGGGCAAAGAAGCCATGCTCAAGATGCAAAACGCAAATGTCTTGGTTATCGGCTTGAAGGGTCTTGGTATCGAGATAGCAAAGAACATTGCTTTGGCTGGTGTCAAGTCATTGTCTCTTTATGATCCTCTGCCTGTTGAAATGAAGGATTTGTCAACCCAATTTTTCTTGTCTGAGAGCGACATAGGCAAGCCTACCGCAGAGGCTTGTGCCGCCAAGTTACTGGAGCTCAACGCCTACGTTCCAATTTCGGTTGCCTCTGACATGCTGGAGTCGACTTTGCACCAATTTAAGTGCATTGTGACCACCAATTTGTCCTTGGAAGATCAAGTTCGTATCAACGATATCACTCATGCTAATGACATTGGTTTCATTTCCGCAGACAATAGAGGTTTGTTCGCCTCTCTTTTCGTCGATTTGGGCGAAAACTTCACGGTCATCGATCCAAACGGTGAAGAGCCTCATACCGGAATCGTCTCTGATATAGAAACAGATGGAACCGTGACCATGTTGGATGACTCAAGACATGGATTACAGGATGGCGACTTTGTCAAATTTTCCGAGGTCCAGGGTATGCCAAAGCTTAACAGTGGTGAGCCTTACAAGATTGAGGTTCTCGGCCCTTTTGCCTTCAAGATTAATATCGATGAGTCCCATGGTCAATATGTCAAGGGGGGCCTATATCAACAAGTGAAGATGCCTTCCAAGATTTCTTTCAAATCCCTCAAAGATCAATTGGCTGAGCCTGAGTATCTTTTCTCGGACTTTGCAAAGTTTGACCGTCCTCCACAGCTCCACCTCGGATTCCAGGCTCTCCATGCTTTCCAATCGAGACACGGCGGAAAATTGCCTCGTCCTTGCCATAAGGAGGATGCCAATGAAATCTTGCGTCTTGCAGAAGAGTTGCTGGCTCAAACTCCATCGGTTTTGGGCGAAGCAGAATTGGACAGTAACCTTATTAGGGAATTGGCATTCCAAGCCACTGGTGATCTTCCGTCCATGGTGGCATTCATGGGAGGTCTTGTTGCTCAAGAAGTCTTGAAATGCTGTTCCTCAAAATTCAATCCGGTGAAACAGTTCATGTATTTTGATTCTTTGGAGTCTTTACCGCCCGCTGAAAAGTATCCTAGAGATGCCAAGAGTACTCTGCCGGTTGGACTGAGATATGATGGCCAGATTGCAGTTTTTGGTGCCGACTACCAACAAGAAATCGCGAACTTGAAAGTATTTTTGGTTGGTTCAGGTGCCATCGGTTGCGAAATGCTTAAGAACTGGGCTATGATGGGCTTGGGCTCTGGTCCTGAGGGTCAGATCATCGTTACTGACAATGACTCTATCGAAAAGTCCAACTTGAACAGACAATTTTTATTCAGACCAAAGGATGTCGGTGGAAATAAGTCTGAAATAGCTTCTAGAGCGGTTCAGGTCATGAACCCCGACTTGGAAGGTAAAATTGTCCCAATGTTGGATAAGGTAGGTCAAGAGACCGAGAATATTTTTGGTGACTCCTTTTGGGAGCCTTTGAGTTTCGTCACCAATGCGTTAGACAATGTTGATGCTAGAACATATGTTGACCGCCGTTGCGTCTTCTACAAGAAGCCCTTACTCGAGTCTGGAACTTTGGGAACAAAAGGTAATACTCAAGTTGTCATTCCGAACTTGACTGAGTCATACTCCTCATCTCAAGACCCACCTGAGAAGTCCATTCCATTGTGCACCTTGCGTTCTTTCCCAAATAAGATCGACCACACGATTGCTTGGGCCAAGTCCTTGTTCCAGGGTTACTTCGTCGAGTCTCCAGATACTGTCAACTTGTACTTGAGTCAACCTAATTATGTTGAGCAAACCTTGAAGCAGAACCCAGACATCAAGGGAACTTTGACCAACATCTCCAAACTTTTGAACAATAGACCATACTCTTTCGCTGATTGTATTAAATGGGCTAGAGAGGAGTTCGAAACAAAATTCAATCATGAGATCAAGCAATTGTTGTACAACTTTCCTGAAGATGCCAAGACTTCGAACGGAGAACCATTTTGGTCTGGTCCCAAAAGAGCACCCAAGCCCTTGGAGTTTAACATTGAGAACCCAGATCATTTTAACTATGTTGTCGGGGGTGCTAACTTGTTGGCTTTTATTTATGGTTTGAAGGACCAGAAAGCGACTGTGGATGACTATAAAAAGGTTTTATCGTCTTACACTCCTCAACCATTCGTCCCTAACGCTGGTGTCAAAATTGCTGCCAGCGAAGCGGAGGCTGAAGAACAAGCCAAACAATTATCAGGTCAAATGGACGAGGATGAGATCAAGAAGATTGCAGCCACAATGCCCGAGCCATCAACTTTGGCAGGGTACAGATTGATTCCAATTGAATTCGAGAAGGACGATGACTCGAACCATCACATTGAATTCATCACTGCTGCTTCTAATTGCAGAGCTCTCAACTATGGAATCGAGCCAGCAGACTTCTCTAAGACTAAATTTATTGCCGGAAAAATTATTCCTGCTATTGCAACTACCACTGCGCTTGTTACTGGATTGGTGTGTCTCGAGCTATACAAAGTTGTTGGAAAGCACACCGATGTGGAACTCTACAAAAATGGATTTGTCAACTTAGCGTTGCCGTTTTTTGGATTCTCTGAGCCAGTGAAATCAGCAAAGGGCAAATATAATGGCAAGGAATTTGACCAAATTTGGGACAGGTTTGAGATTCAGGGTGACATCAAATTGAAGGATTTGCTCGAGCACTTCGAAAAAGAGGAAGGATTGGAAATCTCTATGTTGTCTCACGGCGTCACATTGTTGTATGCATCCTTTTTCCCACCAAAGAAGTTGAGCGAAAGAGCGGAGATGAAGATAACTGAGTTGATTCAAACTGTGAGCAAAAAACCAGTCCCTCTGCACATGAGAAACCTCATCTTGGAGATTTGCTGCGATGACAAGGAGGGCGAAGATGTCGAGGTTCCTTACATAAATGTGAAAATTTAGAGTAGGGCGTTGTCGAATGATATAGTTTTATGAAATGAATTTAGCTTCTTTACTGCCCGAGCTGCTCGAATGAGCCCGGCTCAAAAACACTGCCATTTTCAATGAGTATGATTCTGGAGCAAGACTTCATCACCGCTGTGTCATGTGTGACCACACAAACCGTGACGTTCTTCAAAATGTCATGAGATAGGAGGTCGCAGATGAGCGAAGTATTGGCGACATCCAACCGAGAGGTTGGCTCATCTAAGAGTAATACCTGCGGCTTTCGCAAGATGGCTCTAGCTATTGATAGTCTCTGAAGCTGACCCAGGGAGAAATCACAGTCAGGGCCTATTAAAGATTCTAGTTTCCGAGGTAACGCATAAACAAAATCCGCCGCATTAACAGCTTGCAAACATCTGCCAACAAAGTTCATATCAACTTCAGTGGGATCGAGTCCATAAAGTAAGTTTTCCTTTATAGATCCTTCGAAAAATCGAGGCTCTTGTGGAACAATAGTCACTTGACCTCGGTACCATTTGCTATCGAAATCTGTGATGATAGTGTTATAAAATCTGATTAGTCCCCGATCTTGCTGCTGTAGTCTCATTATGAGAGAAAGGATAGTGGACTTACCACATCCTGATTTGCCGACGAGTGCCACTCGTTCCGCGGGATAGATTTCAAGATTTGCATTTCTCAAGACTCCTTTATAAGGTGTCCTTGAGTCACTGTAGGAAAATTCGATGTTTTCAAGGGAAATGATAGAGGCACCCTGGGCTTTTTTAAAGTTTGCACTCGTAGATGATTTAAGAAATCCACCATTCTCAACTTGCTTTGGATTAAGAGTCATGAGTTTCAGCACAAGTGTTCCAGCACGTTGTCCTCTTACGATTTCCGGTAGAGACCCCAATAAATTGGAAGCACTCGAGACAGTGAACACTAACATAGTGAGGACCTGGAGCATTTGTGCTTGAGTGTAGTCGTGGGCGGCAATCAAAAGCATGCCATAGTAAAGGATGACAGCAGTTGCCACGCATCCCATCATTTCTTTTGTGGCAAGCCCAGAGCCTCCGACCAAGGCACGCCATCGACCAGCCTTTTGAAGACTTTCCAATTTTTGAGTGTACTCCGCTGCAAAAGTCTCTTCCAAGCCGAAACTTTTGACTGTTTTAATGGAGCTTAAAACTTCCTGAGCAAACTTCTCAGAATCAGCAACGTGATCTTTATAGCGTGTTTCAAAGATTTGCATAACGGATCCAAAAGCAATTGTAAGCACAAGGACTAACGGAACGAATGATAGTCCCACGAGGGCCAACTTCCATCCAATAACTGTCGCCCAAATTACTCCGAGGGTAGTGAGTGTGAACAAGAGAACTAATTCAGACAAAAATTGTGAGATAATATTGCGAAGGTCTTTCATATCGTTGATGAGAAGTGTGTTCAAATCTGAGGTTTTATGTTCCATGAAGAAAGATTGATCCTGTTGGTTAATGTTCTTTAAGCAACCTTTCCTAAGGTTCATAATCCAAAACTCCAGACAACACTGCATTGCAAATTTCAGAGAAAATGTAAACACGAATTCAAGTAATGAGATTGAGAAAACAATGATAATCCAATACACCAATGATGGTTTTCCATTTCTCTCGACAGAAGCAGAGTTGTCAACGATTATGGCTAAAACCTGAGAAAAGCAGAATGATAAGACCGGTGGGATAACGCCCGCTAAAAGGGTTGTCAATAAGCCTAACATAAGCAAGTAACGCTTCTCTAAAGTTTGATAGCAAAATTTGACAATAGAAAAAAGTGACATTGCTTGAGTGTACTGTTGGGGCTCTTGAGCTGGTTTCGGTCCCAACTTTCTATCCTCACTTCCAAATGAAAATACGCTGCTGTTTGCTAAATCCTTAGAGCTTGATACTTGTTTCAATTTAATCATAGAATCATTATCAACATAGGAACCTTCGGTGTCCAACGTTTCTGAATGAAAGCTCTCTTTTTTCTCGGAATCAAGAACGGAAGTTTTGGAGTCATTGAGCGAAAAAATGCAATCTTCTGGTTCAATGTCTTCCAAATTATGAGTGACGATGATCGTGAGTTTATGTTTTCTCCAATTCCTTATTCTTTTGAGAAGGATCTTTCTCGTACTCAAATCGATGGCATTAAGCCCCTCGTCTATGATCAAAAAGGGCGAATTTTTTATATAGGCTCTGGCTAAACCTATTTTTTGGATTTGTCCACCAGAAAGTGTCAGTGTGTTCACTATGGAATCATATTTGTCTGGAAGATCTCTTATCAATGAGTCCAAGTCAGCAAATTGACAAGCCTCCATTAAACGGTCCGTTGAGTGATCATGAGATAGCATGGAGTTTCCAATAAGTATATTGGCACGGATCAGCTTGTTGAATACGATTGGCCGCAGCTCAATTAAGCAAAAGTTTTCCTTGAACCACTTTGGCAGCAAACTGTTATAGTCCAAGTTGTCCATTAAAAGTGTTCCAGACGTCGGTGTCAAGAAGCCCAGCATAATAGACACCATCGTTGATTTTCCAGAGCCGGAGTCACCAACAATAAAATTCATTTTTTGAGTGTCAAAACGCATGTTTACGTTGTTTAAGACTTGAACAGACAGATTCTTGTATCCATAATTGACACCTTTCATCTGCAATGTAGAACAATTCATAGCACTGACAGTATCTATTAAAGAATCCCGGGTATTTGCATCGTCACCGCTTTCGAGCCCCAAGTCAGTGAGTGAATCTGATGACGCCTTCGCTTTATGTAACAAGGCCATAATCTCAGCAATAGATGCAACTTGAGACCCTAAAAGAAGACATGCGCTGAAGGAAGTGAACACTTTGCCAAGATCAACTTGTCCGGATTTGACTAAATAGTTGCCAAAAGCAAGCCCCAGTATAACAACGGCGTTACCCATGGATTTCAAAACAGCCGAATTACAACTGATTGAAAAAGCCATCTTTATAAAAGCACGAGCAGAGGAATCAGTTTCGTGGTTGAACTTGGTTTCTTCCCTCCCTGCGCTTCCAAAGTATCTCACCAAGTCACCATGCTCGAAACACCAATCGAGTACCTTCAGTGCACTGGCATTATACAAATTTTCGAGGTATCCAAATTTTGTGATGAGATTTCCAAAAAAAAAAGTTGACGCTACCATGAAGGGAGCGCAAGAAAGGACAATGAGCGTCAAAGACCACAGAGAAATGAATGCAGCCAACAACAAAAATAAAATACCGGATAGAGTTTGCACCAACAAGCCGCAGTTCTCAGCAGCACCCACTCGGAGCTCTTCGATACAGCGAAAAGCAACAGTAAGTTGGCCAGCCAAATTGTTTTTGTCACCGAACCACTCAATATCTTTCAGCATCAAGATGGAAAGCAATTGCTTTCTTCCTCGCTTCAGAATGCGTTCTCCCAAAAACAACCAAGCAGTGACACCGAGCCAAGTAAATACTAGCCGGCAAGCGCCGACAGTCATCATAATGCCGCATAGTCTCAATACTTCGGAACGAAATTCATGACTGCTTTCCGAACCTTTGCTCAAATGCTGAGAAAGTGTGTTGAAGACTCTGCCGTATATAAAAGTCTGAATTGGAGAGCCCAATTCGGCAACGATTATTGCAATTGATGCGCCCAAGAGCAATAGTGCATCTTCTGCTCTTGCGTATCGAAAAATTGAGCGGAATAATCCATGATGATTCATGAGCATATAATGGCGTTTGGATTAAATAAATTGATTTCATAAGCTCGAAATCTTTTTTTTTTTTATATAGATTCGTGCCCTATCGGCATTGTCGAAATGTGGTGTTCCATCCACCTGCCTAATTGGGGGCGCGCAATAGACGGGTGGTGGTGTATCTCTGATGAGGAAAGGTGTGGGATCAAGGAAAAAAAGAGACCTGGAATTAGACAAATAGCTTTTATGACTCAACTTATGTTCTGCCATTTGATACTCTATGATTGGAGCAGATTTTCACAACTCTCGAAGGCTTGGAAAATCTAGTTTTCTGCCTTATGCTTAATTAGTAAATTTCGAGTACGTCGGTTTTGTAGTCCATCTCAGTACTTTGAGAGACTTTTAATAGTTCTTTGATTCTCTTCTGGGATAACTTTCTTGTCTCTTCAATATTTTTGATGGCCTGATCGCAATTACCACACCCAAGTTTGATTAAACCACGGAAAAAAAGCTCAAGTTTTTCAAAGTCCGATTCGCTGTCGGTGAAGTGAATGCATAAACGAAAAGGCATTTGGATCATAATTGCTCGGTGATCAAACAAGCATTTCGGTAGGTAATAATTTTCTGTCATGGCCAAAGCTCTCTCGGGTCTGAAAACAGGATCACTTTTGTGCTTCACAAAGAACATCAAATTGGTGATATCATTAACAACAGACTTGATTAGAGGGTGACTTCGAGGTAAATAGAGAAGGCCACGGGTAGAAAGAACTTTGAGATACAAGAAAAATATCACCAGCCGTTGAGCCACATCTAGCCATGAATAGCATGGTTGTAGAGGATCGTCTGTATCAATTCCATAAGCACAGCTTGGAAGAGATATTTTTTGCACTGTGTCTGGATATGCGTAGTGAGCAGGATTCAGCTTTGGGATCATGTACTTATCATCTCCAGCAATTCCTGGGACTATGTGTTTTCTTAAACCTTGATCAAGCAAAAGCATCAACGAGCTGATTGATTGCACATCGGCTTGTTTTGTATGACCGTGCAATGACAGACCGACTGAATCAGTGATACTGTTTTTCAATGAAGTATCCATTGAAGGTCTCCCTTGTGAGGAGGTTCCGTCGGTGGCAACTTTTACTGACATGTGATTCGGGGTTTGCAGGGAATAATGCCCATTCTGATCGTGTCGCGGACCTTCACGCTTCGTTAAAGTGTTGAATTGTGACCTATCATAATCTTGCAGGTTCAGATTAAGTTGAGCCAATAGTCTCAAAATTTCCATAGCAATTCTTGTAATTTCTGTTGTCAAACAACTGAGCTTGTTGAACCCAGACCGGTCCCCGATCGCGGGAACCACCAAGTCGAGGGTCCGCATAGATTCGGAACAGCCGTTCTCTCCATTTTCGAGGTCAATGTGCGCCGAGAGACTAATGACATGTTGGAGATCGTCGCTGGTGACGATTTCCGTCGGTATAGACATTTTCATAGTCATCTCATAAGAAAAGTAAAGCTGCTTCGCCACAGTAATACCAAGAGATTCCAGCTTGGGATGCAGGCCTTGTGCCTGGAGCGTTTTGTACTTGAAAAGCAACGAGCGGACCTGGTGTAAGTAGGATACCCACGAGACGATCTCGAGTCCTTCGCGTTTGGAGATTTCAACGCTGACATCATAAAAGAGCATTGTCAACAAAAGCACCGTGAGAATTAAGCCCTCCACATGCCACAACGTGGTCTCCGTGTTCTCAATCGCATCGAAAGCAGAAACCATCAAACGGGTGCAAGATTGGGTCAACATTCGCTGATTTCGATTGTGTGTTCTGTCCTTGGCAATGGTGAACTTGCAAGATGCGCTGATGGCCATCAAAGCGTAGGCCATGTACTTGAAAACAGTCAGGTACTCCAAAAGCACGTTCATCACCTCATTGTTATCGACCTTGGATGCGAATGGATAGAAATACTTGAAGGATGGCCCCTGTGCAATGTCTTCAAGGTACTCACGCTCGATTGGAGAAAGCCTGTACGATGTAGTTATTCTGTCTATGAGTTCAGCACTGGGAACACGCTGTTTTTGCGGTTGGTCGATGGCAAAGTTCACGGCGCTGTTATCCATTGGAAACAGATTGACGGAGTCCGTCGTGATGTCTCCTAAGTCCATGCTCTTCAGGTCCACTTCATTCAAAATAATGTTGGAGTGAAAAGGATCTAACCTCGTTGACGAATCAGACGGGAGATAGGATACTGGCTCTGGAACAAACTGGTTTTCAAAGTCAGCCAAGCTGTGCACCAAGTTATTGGCGTCATCAAAGACATTTTCAAGTAGAAGTAAGTCAAAGTCCGTGACGGAGCCTGATGGAGTACGCAGAGTCTCGGAGGGGTTTGTGCTAGTCGCCTTAGAATCTGTCACATTGAGATCATTCGCTACCGTGTTTCTTGCTCGAGGCCGACGTGGCTTGTTTTTTCGGTCAGGCCCGGGGAATTCACAGATCTGGCCTACCCTCATGCAGTTGCCACAGATTGGGTGGACTTCGTTGCATTTGATCTTTCGGCGCTTGCATTCCTTGCAGCCCGCTCGAGAATATTGTCTTTTCTTGATGGTCGGTCTGGCTCCGCTGCCGTTCATCGAGGATCGAGAGACGTAAATATCTAGCAAATGAGGCTGCTGTGGCTGATTACGCACGATTGCCAACGGCTGAACATGCGCGGAAAGATAGTAAACAGGACTGGCGAGAATAGATAGGGCTGAAGCTATAAAAAGAATTCTGAGTACCGAAAAAAAAAGTTTGACTCACAAAACAACGTGGCGTGAACAGGAAGCTTCCAGAGAGCCCCCAGTTATTCTACATCACGATGGGTTAATATGTAAGGGCGTGCATTATGCTCTTCGTGAGTCTTTTCGGTGAAGAGGCGAGTTATTATACATGAAAGTGTCATCAGAGAGCTTCCTGCCTGCGGCCGGTGGAGCCAAGACAGGAGTGCTGACGGGTAGAAGGTCTGTCTGGCGAGCTAGTTGGTCCAGGCCAACAGCCTGTTGCTGTACCTGTTGTTTGCTGTACTCGACGTAGCTTTTGGAGCTTTTGCGGGACGCGCAGAAGGCCATGTTGGTTGCAACCGTGCTGCTCAACAAAAAAAGCGGGAGTAGAATGAGAGTTTTCCAGCTCATGGGCTTGAAAAAGCCATTGACAATCTCACCAAGGGTCTCGGCGGTGACCCGCGAGCTCCCAAACTGCAGCGGATCTCTGTTCATACACTTTTCCCACATGGTGCAAGTGGCCTCCAATGCTGGCGGTCTCGAGCTGGCGGCACATTTGTTTCTGTAGTAATCTCTCAGACAGCGAGAGATCTCACGCAACGCATCAGAGGTGAAGGCTTCGATTTTCCGCCGAATGTCTTCTCTCACCGCGGCAACAAACACGTACACTAGGTAGCACACGGTCACCATGATCAAGAGGTTGAACACCACCTGGCTGTACAACAGCACCATGTAGGGCACACGAGGGTCAAGAAAAAACGCCCCAAGGCGTGATTTCGACTTAGACGACTCTGTCGTCTGTTGGCTAAAGCCGCCTCTTTGCTCGAAGGGCGCCAACGCCTCTTGCGGAGCACCAGCCCCCGGGTATCCGGACAGATCGTGAGCCAGCAAAGCGTGGACCGCGCGCCCCTGTTCATATTGATTCTCTTCGATGATACTGAAGTACCGCGTGTTGTGGGCTGCGCCGGTGCCGGAGCCGCCTTTCTGTGTGAGGTATGACTCGTTGAAGGATCGTACGCCCGAAGCTCTGGGCGTGTTTCCACTGATGTGGAGGGTGTCTGAGTGAGAGGGCACAAACTCTTCCAAGTCAACAAGCTGGTCGTTTTGGCCCATGCCGGCAATTTGTAAAGGTGTTGAAGTTTCCACCTGGCCCGTCCGAAGCCCTGCGCGAAGAGGGTTCAGGGACATGGCTGGGATGACGGGAATTTGTTTATCTATTGTTTTTCTTTTTGGCCAGCTTAGCGAGACGAGTAGACGGGTAAACTCATGAAGAGCAAGGCGGTCGCTTGTAAGTGGCGACGAGAGCAGAGGAAAGAGTGTGATGGGTGTTTTGGTGCCACGCGTGGTGCGCTGAGGTGATGGAGTTGGCTACATGCGCACGAGCCGCACACCCAAAGTTTTCCTTCATTCCATGTCCCATAGCACGCTCCGCAGCGTGATCCAATCATACAAATGTGACGAGGATGGCTTGGTGCCGCCTCGGACCCCTCTCCGCATTTCCAAAAAATCCGGGCGCCTCCCGACAACCAAAAACAGCGGGGCCTCACGCCCATCACCCGCCCACTTGAAAGATCTACCGCCCTCGATTGCTAAAAACTTGACGGTGGTGTTTGTTGGCTACAACCCGGGTGTCCAGTCGTCAATCCAGCAGCACCACTATGCTCACCCAACCAACTTGTTTTGGAAGCTTTTCAACCAGTCGAAACTATTGGACGCCGTACTATGTCGCCGCCAAGTGCTGGTATCTACGGTGCCGCTCCTCCAGGAAGACATATATACAACAGGGGTCTGCCAGGCTCGTCCCTGCCACGACTACGACTTGGTGGAATGCGGTGTGGGATTTACCGATCTTGTCTTACGGTGTACCAAACAGGCACTGGAGCTAAGTACAGCTGAGAAGCTTCAAAATGTGCCCCGCCTTTTGGCCGAGATTGACGCAAGTGGCCTGCCATATGTGGTGTTCGTCGGAAAGGGAATATGGGAAATCGTGTGTCGGTACTTGGTGCCTAAGTCCAAACTCTCGACGAAAAACTTCTGCTGGGGCAAGCAGACTGATCGCACATTTCTACTGCGGTTCAACGCATTTTGCTCTCATACTCCATCTGTGTACGTATTTCCAAATACGTCAGGACTTGCCGCACTGATCAAGTATCCGGTCAAGCTAGAAATGTGGGAGCTGCTAGCAAACGAAGTCCAGAACGACCCATCCGATACATCAGCTTGAACACAGGGTAATCGCTTGAACACTAATTACCTGCTCCGCCTCGCCGCGAGTGGCTCCGCGTTAGTTAGTTTCGCCGTCTATATTTACATGCATATTTCATCTCCAAACCTTTTCGAACGCCTTGTCGAGATCGTCTGTGAATCTTTTTTTGGTCTCATCGTTTAAGGTTTCGCCCAACAGGCCAAAATGCCTAGAGAAGAGCTGATCCACAATCATTCTCATGTGCAAACACTGATTTTGATTGTAACAGTCATCGTACCGGAGGTGCTTGAAAGCGTCCTGCTGAATGGTGATGCACTGCGATGCGGCCGAGAACTTGTCACCACAGTCCATGGACTTCATCAGCCAGCCGCGATAACACTCCACAACTGCCTCTTGCAATAAAGCGCAGTTAATGTTGGCCAGGTGCTTGGGAGTAAATTGGCGCTTGTGCTGAACCAAAGCATCGTCGTACCCTTGGCCGCCTTTCGATAACACCGACGAAACCCGTGCGTCCCTGGCGGCTTCTGAATCCGAGTGTCCTTTGTTTCCTGGACTCACCTCCTCCAAAAACCCACGCAAGTCTTGCGAGACTTCCTTGGAGAGGTCCTCTTGCGACTTGCCACTCGTGAACGGCCACATTAGTTACTCTGGATGAGTGTTACTGTCGCGGTGCCGCCATGAAGACTAAGAGACGGTGCACGGGTGCACCGGTGGGTTGGGGTGAACAGAGTCAGGTAAAAGGGACCAATGGTCCAATGTATTGATGGCTAAATGGCCAAAATGGCCGATGGTCAAAATAGGAGGACAGTTGCTCATTGGAATCTGTCCATGAGGCCCTCGAAAAGCCTTCCAATTTCGAGGTCGATGACGTCTGACATGGCCACATCGGTTTCCGTGCGTTTCTGTCGCGCATCATCAAGCTTGGAGATGACGGCAATTCGAAATGCCGACACGATGGGGGTGAGGCGGATAAGAGCAGTTTTTGAGAGACGCGAGAGCTGGCCGCAGGCAGTGTAGCCATCAATGAGAAAGCTGACTCGGACATCCAAAGTTTGGAGAAATACAAACAACTTGGCGTAGAAGGCAGAGGATGACGGCGCAAGGCCGGGGAAGTCGTAGTAGCTCACCCAGTCGAAGAGATCGCCAAGGATCCGCACGTGGTATTCGTCCTGACCGAACATGGGCGATTCCTGGTGAAGCAGAAACCATATCAAGTCTATCACGGGAGAGAGGTCGCCGAGGAGCAGCATGAGCGGATAGCTGACAGCCTCTTCTGCTTGGTTTCGGATGAACTTTCGCTGGATCTGAAGTAGCTGGGCGTCAACGTATGTCACAAACTTGCTTTGCTGGGCGAGAGAGATAGCCTCGTGTTTCGGGTCGGACATGAACTGGTTGTAGAGCAGGGAGTAAGCTGCGTCGAAGGGAAGCGTCCACAGCACGAGGTCCGGTGAAGAGCGGACGCCGCTTCCATCTGGTGAGAACGACACGGGCTGCGTGGCCAGCAGCTGCGCCGGAGAACGCGGCGCTTCAACCGCCGGAGTGGACTGAGCCATGCCTGGAGCCGCGCTGGTTTCGTCGTTTTCCAAGTCTGGATTGAGTTCCAAGTCTGCGGGGATGCTGCTGGAGGGTAGATCGACCTCCACGTCGGGTTGCACGTGAGGGGGTGTTGCGGGCGTCAGCATGGAGATTCAATTGTGACTGATTATGCTGAGACGTGCGCTGGGAATGGTGCTGATGCTAGCAGTTTGCGGCCGAAGATGCTCTACTGATGCGGGAATGTCTGGCTAGACAGTATGCGGTGTGATGGCGGGGCGCCGCGCAAGGGTCTGGTGGCACTGGGGCGGGAAAACCGAGCGACAGTGCGCGCGCCGAAATGACGCGAAAGTGGCCCTAGACTGCTCCGGCCGCGCGCCAAACGGTTAAAGTGGCCCAAACTGCTTTGGCCCCACGCCAAACGGTGGTGACCACCACAATAAGTCCTTCGATAAAGGTGGTAGGCGACTCGAGCAATGCAAAAATCATCACGCTATCCCAAGCCTTTTGTCACACGATAGTAGAGAAGAGACGTTTCGAAGCATATCCATTGGCCGGTCGTGGAGTTGCGTTGTGCTGTGTTCTGGTATGCTCTTTTTCGGGCTCACCGCCCACGCCAGCAGGCCCTGCCTACCATCGAAACCCGCACTGAACTTCTGGCCCCATGAACACAGCTTCGGAACGTGCCGCGCACGATCCCGGCGCGCCACAGCGACCCCAGTTCCCCGATATGTCCGGCTGCCACCGCCGCGTTGCGGCTTCTGCTGCTCCCCATGCAGCCAATTGCTTATCTGCTCATCTTTCCTTGAGTGTCATCTAGTGAAATCAACCCACACTTCTCCCACAAAACGTCCAACTCCCGTACTAGTTGTGCGAGCCGTGGTCGTTCAACCCGAATTTTCTGCTCCAAGTGTAATTTCCACGTCACACTCCATTCCTCCCCGTCGTGTGATTTGCTGAGCATCCGTTCTTTCTTCCCGCCTGCCCTTCCCTAGCTTCGTGAAAGCCGGCCTTTGAGTCCCATTTCAAAATGCCAGTCACTCAGATTCGAAAGGATCCCAAGCACGTGGACACGCTTCCTCGCAAACACACCAAGTCCACGCGTGCAGCAGTTAAAGTCGTTGTTCCCTCGTTCAATGTTCCGTTGGCAGCGGTCAGCCAGTCGTCACCGGCTGCGGATCGCTCAGGCTCTCCCCATCCACAAAGGGTTTCCCAGCGGCCTCGGCGTGGCCTTCGGCGTAACCCATACTCGTTCCGCTCGCCGTTTGATAAGTTTTTGGTCGGAACGCCGGCGTACCATGGCCACGGCGAGGTACCGGTGCTCTCCAACACCTACTTACGCCCCAATGCAAAGTTCGTGGGCGAGCAGCAAAGCGGAAGCTCGCGTTACGACATCAAGGTAGAGATCAAGACGGTCGATTTGACTAGCTCTATTGTCACCGGATTCTTTCAGATCAGTGGTCTCACTGACGAACACCCACTCATCACCACCTGTTTCAAGGGAGAAATCATCAACAACCCTCTACACCGTCTAGACTGGGGATCCTCGGCCGTCAAGCCTCGCAAGTACTCCTTTATCACCGAGGAAAACAACTGGTCTTCTTTCCCGAAAAATGACCTTGAGCACTGGAAGAAGCTCACCTGCTCCCCGAGTCACTTTTCCGAGACTGACCTCAGCGAGCGTCTTCAACTCATCCAGTCCGGCAAACGTGACCTGCTGTACATCTACATGAGGTGGAAGGAGGAGTTTCTTCTCCCGGATTCCCGAGTCAAGCTGTTGACTGGCGCCTCGTTCGAGGGCTTCTACTATGTCGTGTTGAGTATTGGCGGTGGCCCATCAGAGTCTACCGACGACAAATATTCCTCCGACATCATCCCGGGAACAATGAGCGGGCTCTACTTTTATACCCAAAGCGAAAAATTCCAGTCGCTTTCCTTGAGATATGTGGAGGAGCGAGGTGCAAATTCCTCGTTCGACTTTGTTTGAGATGATGGGAAGCGAAACGTCTCAAACTCCACGATACCCCAAATAGTGTCCATCACTCTTCCTTTCAATTCCAGCTTCAGTGCAGGTTACTTTTCTTTTAGTTTATTTTAATATTTGGCAATGACGGCGAAAAGTCCTGTAGATTTGACACCATCAAAAGACTGTTGAAGTATTAAGAGCTGATGAGTCCAGTTGAATGCAAAATTTGCAAAGATTTATGCCTTCAAGTCACGGGTGGCATAAATTTTTGCGGTGTATGGCTCCTAAAATAAGAGGGCGATGCGGTACATGACGAACACGAACACGGAAACCAAGACTCCAGTTGGTTTACCATACCACAAAGCAGTGCCCAAGAAGCAGAGTGTACTGCCGTTGTACATGGGGTTGTCGTTGATGTTGAAAGGAAACGAGGTGACTCTTTCTTTCATCAAGATACCGAAGTAGTCACCCAAGTAGGTTCCTGTGACACCCAATGCCCACATGGACGATAAAACCAACACATTACCAAAAGCAAAAGTTGCAACAGCCAATGCCTTGACGATGTTGGACTCTAGCATTGGGTTATATGTTGGCTGCTCAAGAAGAGCTTTTTGATATACATGGTCACGGTATATGCCTAGGGTGAAGATTGTGAATGCTAGTAAGTAGCATCCTCTGTATGCTCCACCGACTGCTTTGGAAAGGAAGTGTGTCTTGTGTTGGAGTCTAGCAACAATGTTCCAGAAAACGGGGTTGAATAGAATTGTTGCGAGGGCAAACTTGAGCTGGGGCGTAATGTCAACAAAGTCAGCGTAATTGGAAATGAGGTACAGAATCTGATCAGTTTTCATCTGCCGTTAGTATTGATCAATGTGGAGGCAACTGCGGCTGAGTGATCTATCTCTTCGAACGATTTTTGAACTCAGGAAGGATAGACAGACGATCAAATTAAGTCTGCATTGACAGGCCCAATCTGTCATACTCCCACGAAATAATTGAGGACTCTTGAGGCCCACAAACCCTGACATACCTTGATATATGGTGTTCCATGATAAAACTCACGCGTTTCTGGCCTTTATACATATTGTGGGGAGATTCGCATGTGATTTTGGCCATTTCACTGATAGCCCAACATGCACGAAAGATCGGCTGGGAGAAATCGAAACAAGAGGGAAAGGAATGGCACCTGGAGGGTTGTTGTGCCATATTTGGCTCTGATTATCACTATTTCTTTTCTTTTCTTTTTTTTTACTTTACCAGACTTCATCTCCGTTCTGGCCACCTTCTTCCGACAATAAGTACGGCGAAGTAGGCGCATCGGCCCATGAGAGCGCGAGCGCGCGTACACGCTAACTCCTAGGTTTGACCCACCTAACCAACTTGGTTCTCCATTTCACGAAAAATCAGGCAAATGAGGCACAGAGTCACAATCCTCCACGATCAATCAGCGGAGAGTCCATTGGAGCTGGTGACTTCAAATGGCGTCCAGATCAACGAGCTGCTAAATTTCTCGAGAGAGGATAAATATACGCTCGACGCGCCTGAACTATCACACATCGCCAACGTCCGAGTTCACGTCAACAAAGCTTCGGATCCCACGAGTGCACATACCATTCTCACTTCTCCTTATCAGTACGGAACCCATGTATATGTGGTTCCCAAAGGAATCAGTGGATTGAGTGAACGTGAGGTACTTACGAGTCAACTAAACGGGTTGTTGGAGGGTTTGAATATCAACCACAACGACTTGATCTTATCTCTCAATTCCTACTACTTCCACACTGAGCAGATTCTCGAGCCAAAATTTTCCGATGGAATCGAGGATATCCCAGAAGAATGGACTAGTTATGATTACTTTCGGTCCACAGATAAGGCAGTATTGAAGGTCCTTGAACACAGCCTGAAAAGAACAGATGTTGCCGCATCCGGTGAATACACAGAGGTCGGAGTATTTCAAGAAACCGCATATTCCTCCCGTGATGACGTGATTTTATCGGGTGCTCGGATCATCCTCAACGATAAAATCGAGGGGAACTCTACCGAAGATGCAAAAAGCTCGGTTCATAAAACCATGTTCCACATAAAGCCGCGCCACCGGCCCTCCATGTCGTCGACATTAACAAGCGTGAAACCAAAGGGGCTCCATCCGGTGATCTCGATTGACCAGAGGCCCCCACTTCCTCAAGATGAGGATGTCGAAGAATGCAAGCTCTACATGTACCTTTCTTTGGGAAAATCTCTATTTCTCGATCCTTATCAACTTCCCGAGCTGCTACAAATACTCGCAAATTATGGAACAAAAAACCTTGAACTCCCAGAATATTCCATTCCAACCTGGGGCAACGAGATCCTAGCCGAGGTAAGCGACGATGCCGTATTTCCGCTCGAATTCATGTTGCACACCAGGTATCAGCTCCCCAGTACAAATGCATCTCATGTATCTGTTCCATTTGATAACCCGATTTTATTCTACGCATGTGACGTTGTGGAGGATGGTCACCTCTTGAAAACTTCACCCTTTGACACAAAAGTCTCAATTGGAGGCACGTTCGAGAAGTTTTTCACTGAAGAAACGGCTTTTTACCATGACTATGGGCGAGGATTTTCCACCGTAGATATTCCAACTTTGATGGGAGAGAACTCTCAAATCAGTCTCTGGACTTTATGTGCGGTTTTACTCGGCTCCTTCATCATTATCGTCAAGCTCTTTCGCAGCCCAAGTGCCACAAAAAAAAATGAATAGTTTTATAGACAAGACCTCACACAAGCGATCATATTTCAACTCGCCATTGTAATCTATTTTCTATACTCCCATCCCGATCACAATTCGTCCTTCTCAGCCGTTCGAATGCTGCCTGGCAAGACTCTATACTCGACGAACAATTCACCGTAATCATCCTCGTCCTTGATTGGCATTCCGTGTCCCACAATGACATCGACATGACCATCCTTGACGGTTTCACCCTTCTTTTTACCCAATTTCAAAACTTCGTCATCAAAAAGCTTGATTTCCCTCTCCCAGCCTCCTGTTATTGCTTCCTTCATCGTCAATACTTCTGTACGGTATAAGTTGTTTCCGATTCTGCGGAAACCCCAATTTTGTTGAGCATTCTCGCCCAAGCGCACATTCAAATTACCTGGACTCATATCGGGGTGCTGATCAGCTTCTCCTTCGAGGATATGCATATCGTTTCTAGGGGTGCCTGCGGAAACGAACACAGAGTAGTCTCTCGTACCACGCACGATACCCGAGCCTGAGCACTCTTTGCAGTGATTCTTGATCGTCTGGCCAGTACCCAGGCACTGGTCGCAGTGTGATTGGAATTGTTGAATCATGGGACCCATTTGTCTTCTTACAATGACAACACCCAGACCTTGACATTTGGAACACCTTTGCTTCTTACCGTCAGCGCTACCAGTACCAGTGCATTTCCCACACACGTTGTTCATTTCAACACTGAAAGACACGTCATGTCCTAAGTAGAAATCTTTCAAAGAGACACCTAGATTAAGCTGTGCGTCAGAGCCTCTCTTTTTGGCCTGTCTTCCTCCAGCACCACCGCCAAAAAATTGTGAGAAGACATCGTCGAAGCCACCAAATTGTTGGCCTTGGCCCTCGGGATCACCATATTGGTCATAGTTCAGTTTTTTGGTAGGATCGTTAAGGATTTCGTATGCTTCTCCAATCTCGATGAACTTATCGTGAGCACCGGGTGAAGAGTTCTTGTCCGGGTGGTATTGCTTGGATAACCTCTTGTATGCTGTTTTAATCGTTCGCTCATCTGCGTCCTTTGAGATCCCTAAAACGGAGTAAGGATCAATCACAGCAGCAGCTATACAGAAAAACAACCACGCGCTTGCAATATTCGCCCAGTGAAACATCAACGCCGAGTAAAATGTGAATCGATAGTAGATTGCAACCTAACTGCAAATGTTGACGTGGAGCTAATGCTCGCGATTCACGTGACTTTCCATACAATGGGCTTTCAATGCATTTAACCCGAAGCTCTTGGTCAATAGAGGTATCCGGCCCTCTCCTTTACTAATCTGAGCACCTCTCTGTATTCCATTCCCATACTCTCCCTTTACTGGCTACGTGGTGCTACGTGGACGCCACGTCGTATGGTATCCTGCATACATGCACATCGCTCATCAGCTTGAATAGCGCCTGGCGATCGATTGATTGAACTTGATAGTGGAAGAGATAAAACAGTATTTCCATGCATGAAGTTTTGAGTTTCTCCTGCTCTCATCTGGCTGGACACCTTGTAACACAGCTATATAATGTGCAAGAGTCGCACATCCCTTACTCGAAGGAGGCACAAAGTAGTCTTCGTTACCATAATGACGTATTTCTTGATCCTGCTCGAGTCAACGGCAAAACGAACTACTATCCCCGGAATATCAGCGTCGAATTACTGGGAGGCTACGGTTTTTTAGGAAAGTACGAATACCGCGAGCCCAGGACGGCGATAAACTCGTACGAGAACGTTGTGGTGACGCATGCAAGAGTTGAGAAGAACGAGTACCAAACCCTATTGGATCAAGGCAAAGCGCCATCTTCCGACTTGCTAGATCAGTCAAACACTAAATATTGGACTGACTATAACAAACTTCTTTATCGCCCGGACTCGTTGATGGAACTCAATAGTTTTATGCATCCCCAGCGCACGCATAAGAACTTCCCTCGCCTTACCTTCGATACCTACACCATTGGTGCTCAAGAATTCAAAGAGCACCAAGATCCTCTAGAAGACACCTTTAGAAAATATCTAGAGACCCTGGACACTATCCAGGGTGTGAATTTCTTTAGTGAAGTTGACAATGCTTGGGGCGGGTTTACCAACGAGGCGATCTTGGCTTTGCGGGACGAATTTTTCAACTCGGGCGTGAACTGCAAAGTGAATCTATGGACTTACGGTCTTCTCGGTTCAGAAACAAAGAGAGATTGTTTGCTCACTCGCATTCGTATCATTTCCGAATTTGCCAAGAACTCAACTCTCTTCATTCCACTTGAACCTTCAACGACAGCGTCTTTGCCTGCACTTCCACAATACAGTGGGTCAAACCTATGGCATAAGTCTGCATTGCAATCTTTTTTCGTCAATTCTATCTGGGGCCTTAATTGCCAGATTGAAAACCCTGCAAGTATGGCAACTATTGAGGGCAGTCTCCTAAGAGGAGAGAGCAGAAGAAACATTGTTAATAGAATTGCGTTGAAACTGCGTGAAGTCTCCAATCAGGACCATCTGGACGCAAAACTAATGGAGCTTTACCTCTCAGCAGGCAAGGGAGAAGCTACATCGTCTGCGGGCGAATCTAGTGTCAATCTTGGCATCTCTACGAGAGCAGGAACGGAGACATTTTCCAGTGCGGTCATCACTTCGGAAAACGGCGTAGCCTCCAACCCGAACGACCCTTATGAAAAAATCACGACTTACACCAACACGGATATGATGAAAATCACCGAAGGTGAGACATTCCCTGACATTCTCGACACCAAACACGGTATTGATGTTGAATTTGGCCAGGATAACGAGCTCAGAGAGCAATTGAAGGATTACAGAAAAGTTATTCAAAGAGTCCGGGCGCCAGGGCATCTTGAACTTATTGGGGACAAATCGGAACTCATCGAAGATATCTCAGCATTGCTCGAGGAGTATACAGTGGGCTATTCAGACGAGTCAGATATAGATGACTAACGCATTATTTAGACTTTTAATTTATAGGATCTAAATAGACTTCTCCACAAGGTAGATACCGTACTTGTCCTTCAAGGTCTTCATGATAGGGTCGTTGATTTCAGAGGACATTGGAGCCAACAAGCCCTTCTTGGACAAGGTACCATCCAAGATTTGCTCAGTAGCAACAGCACATGGAACACCGACCAACTTGGCCATCGAAGAGTAACCGCTAACATCACCGTAGTCGACCAAAGTGGAGGTTCTGGTCTCAGTAGTACCGTCAGCCCACTCGATGCCGAACTTGTGCTGCAAGCAGACCAAGTCTCTCTCGCCTTCTTCGTATTGCATCAATTCCTCCAAAGTGGCGCACAAAGTGTCCAATGGGTTTCCTCTTGGGGTGATTTTCTTGTCAGAGAACAATCCCAACCACTTGAGACCAGCAATGATTCTTTGCTTGTCAGCCTCGTCCTTGAAGGTGGCGGTCTCAGTGATCTTAGCCACCAAGTCAGCCTCGGAGTTGCTCTTAGCGCCAATGAGGGCAGCGAAAGCGTCTTTCCAAGCAATTTCAGAAGAGAAGGATGGGTGCTCGGCTTCCTTCAAGAAACCCAAGTCAACCAAGACCTTGATGAACTCAGGGAAGCCCTGGAATCTCAAGGTACCTCTAACGACAGTCTCAGCCTCGGGGATGTTGTATAACTTCTTGTAAGTGGTGGAGTCTCTGTTAGGGTAGGCGACGAAGGCGAAACCGGGGTAAATGAAGTATGGCTGGGCAGTGGCCATCAAGTCTTCGGACTTAACATCTTCGACGACACCATTCTTCCAGTAGGAAGCGGAGTTGGTCAATGCCAACAAGACACCTCTGGAAGACCAGGAAAACTTGTAACCCAATGGATTGTCAGAGTTCTCAGGGGCTGGCAAGCCTCCACAGTAGGACAAGAACGACTTGATCTTACCACCCTCAGCGTGAACCTCCTCGATGGTCTTGACAGCATACAAGTGGTCAATACCTGGGTCCAAACCGATTTCGTTCATGACAGTGATGCCGGCATCTTCGATTTGTTGTTCCAACTCCTTCAACTTAGGGTTGATGTAAGAAGTGGTGACCACATGCTTCTTGTTCTTGATGGCACTTTTGACCACCAAGACGTGGTAGATGTATGGAATCAAAGAGATGACCAAGTCGAAGTTGGCGACAGCCTCGTCCAAAGCCTTCTCATCGGTGACATCAAGAGAGATGGCGCTGGCGACGGAACCGGCCAACTCTTTGGCCTTAGACAAGGTTCTGCAAGCAACAGTCACCTCCACATTTGGGTTTGCGGAGAGGATGTCGACGGTTGGCTTGGCAACGAAGCCAGATCCTAACAAAAGAACTTTCTTAACCATTGTGTGTGTGGAAAAGCAGGAGCAAGTGAGTGAAAAATTTGGACACTGCGGGCACAGCCATCCTAAATCCGTTTATCTACGTTCCTCTGTGGAGGACTGGTGCGGAATATGACTCACGATAAGTGGCATTCTGGGGAATAATCGATAGCGCTATCATATGCACCCGTACCCCACACCTGCGTTACCTGCAGGTTTCAAATGAAGCATGATGGATGAATGTCGGCAGCAAAACTTGCAACCTTAAAGAGATTCTTTTGAAAAAAGAAACGGGGCAAGGGCGAAAGTCAGAGAAAGGTGAAAACCAAGAAAGATTGAACAAGAAGAGGAGCGGAAGTTTTATTGTGTGTTGAATGATGTTATGTTCCGTATGCGCTAATAAAAGTAGAAACGATCAGGTCGTCTTCCAGATCTTGGCAGACCAATGCTTTGCGAAGGCAATTGGGTCCGAGATCTTCCCATCTTTGGGAACCTCAAGGTCGGATGCAAAAGACTTCATAGGCAACACTAAAATGTCGGAAACCAACTTGGGTTTGGTCAAGCCGTGGAAGTCTTTCCACGACACCGACTGATAAATGGCGGACTTCACATAGTCATTGAGATAGTTCATGATTGTGTCTGTCCAAATGCCCGAGCCTGTCCATCTGGAGATTTCCAATTGTCTCTGGTTGGGCGAGCTGGTCAAATAGAGTCTCTCGCCGTCTCTCAATTGCCTTTTTCTCTCCAAAGTTTCGATAGTAATTCTGGCAATGAGTTCTCTCAAGATTGGATGGCCTGGTTTACTTTGCACGATGAACTGGCCAAATTCGAGTCTTCTGTGGTTTTCCTTTCTCCAGTCGGCAGACAGTGAGTCTGAGCCCACGGCTATAATCAAGCCCAATTCAGATGGAGCCACATTCTCTGGGATCCAGTTTGGAACGGGCTGCAAAGGGTATGTATCAAGATCGGCGTACACTCCTCCACGAGCAAACAAAATGAGGTAGCGGAAGAAGTCCATCTTAAGAATAACCTCTGGCAACGTCTCGTACGCCTCTATCACCTCAGGAATGTGGTTGTACAAGTGAAGAACAGTAGCATGGCTTGTGTCGTCATTGAAAAGCTCGTGAACAAAGCCAGGGTTCTTATAAGCCCACTGCGCCTGGCCCTCCTTGTATTGTTTATCGAAGCTTTCGTCGTTCAAGCCATGTTTCCACGACTGCCAAATGTAGCCCGGGAACTTGACACGTGAGTCGTGAGGCACCATGTAAACCAACTTTTCTCTCACGGACATGTGGCTGGGCGGGATCTTCATCGATCTGATCTGCTCGATTAGGTACTCGTTTTGGCTTTCCAACTGTGTAAGTCTCTGCTCTTGCATGGAGTATAACTTGGCATGCAACTTCTCCATTTTCTTGTAGAACTCCTCTTGTTTTTTGTCGCTCTCCGAGTTCACAAGGGAAAACAAACCGTTGAAATTGTCTATGGTCAATGCATCCTTGCTTTTTGAGGTGGAGTAACGCACAACGAGTAGCACAATCATCACCACCACGGCCGTGATGATCAAGGGCCTTCTCTTGTTTTTTATTGTATTGAGTTTCATGTATGCTGATGACTAAGAAGAGAGTATGTGGTTATTTTGGTTGGGCTAAGCGCTATGGAAGCCTCTGGCGCTTGTTCGAAGCCGGATCGATGGTGTTTCGTGGTGCACGATGTTTTCTGATGGAGTCGGCGATTCGCGTCTGTTGGGATGATGTGGTGGGCTATATGCGGAATCAGATCCGAGCACCACGAAAGGGGAGCTCTGGAAAGGTGTACAAACCCCGAAAAGATAGGGGAAAAAACTGAAAATCTCGACCAGGAGAAGACTCGACACAAAGCGAACTCTTCCCTGGTCTCTGTTTCCAATGTTGCAGGCTTCGGGCCTGCTGCGCTATTTTTTATCCAGCCGTGCTCGTGAGCTCATCGGTATTTCGCGCTGTGTCCCTCCAGTCTATACATAGGGCCCAAGCAATCTTCGAGTGCCTGTTGTTTCCTTTTTGAGTTCACTTGTGCATTTTTGTTGACCCTCATTGAAGTGTGCCTTCTTCAATCATGTCCAAATCCACTCAGTTGTACGGAGGTGCCATCACTGCTGACTTGCCCGCCAGCGCCATTGATGTGTCAGAAATCAGAGAGGTTCCAGACAACCAAGAAGTCTTCATCTTTCCCAAAGAAAATAAGCTCGACCAATCTATAATTTTCGACCTCCTTGAGTCTGTGCAAAACAAGGAACTAGTCGAGACTGTGTCCGTCCATTTGGAAGACATTTTAGAAGAGCCTCCTTCGTTTGTGGTGCCGCTCGAGCACATCGAAACCCTGGGATTCGACTGTCCCATCGACACATTTCTCATCAAACCTGCTCCCACGCGCCAGGAGGCGGATAGCGCCAAGCTTTTTGTGTTTTTGGCGCTTTTTCAAAGAAAGGACATCAACACGGATGCGCTCGTGACAATGAACGTGCCGATCGAGTGTGGCGACGTCAATCAAGACTATTTCATGTTACAGTCCCAGCGCGTCCTTCAGCCTGATGGAGGTCCCATCGCAGAGGCGTACAGTGTGTTTAGCAAGATTCTTACGACGTACAAATGTGTTGACTGGTCCTTGTTCAGCTAATATAGCCCATCCCTGACCGGCTCAAAGCTAATTTCAGTACGTCCGCATCCGACACCGTTCCCGGCGCAAACTTTGTCGCAACATAAAAGCTAGATAGATTTTGGCTGGCTACCTGGACAAATATGTTGCCACAGCCTCAACACCCCAATCCGGAAAGTGTTCCACGAAGGCACTTTAATGAAATGCAACTCATGAAAAGTACTTCTTTGGTTCCATAAATTAAGTCATCAAATCAATGAAAGAGTGCCTGGTGGCACATGAAGGTGGGATTCTCGCTTTCTTCATTCTTCACTCGTCGCAGCAGCGTGTGTCGTTCCTTTCAAGCACATAAATTCCGATTTGTAGTCATGTGCAAGAGACAAAAATCTTGCAAAATTCCATTTTACTACTTCTTTGCTTTTATATTTCAACACCCAACTTCTGCGTTCTTCTACTAGAGCACCCATATTGCACTCCCAGACATTAGTGTGGTCACGTGCATCCGCCGTAAAGCTTATGGCGAGGCGCACTCAACATCAACACGCTTACGCTTTCCTCCAAGGTTCTGCAAACAGCTAGCCCCAAAATTAGCTTCAATGTCGTTGGAGAAGAAGATCCTCAAGTTCCTCAAAGGACCTAAGAAAGGGGAAGCGTATGAGCTCAGAAGTGGCCTCGTCTCGCAGTACAAGCATGAGAGAAAAGACGCCATAGAACGAGTGATTCAGGCTATGACCGTCGGTAAGGACGTGTCGTCGCTTTTCCCCGATGTCTTGAAAAATATTGCTACGCACGATTTGGAACAAAAAAAGTTGGTGTATCTTTATTTGATGAACTACGCTAAAACCAACCCTGAGTTGTGCATTCTTGCTGTTAACACGTTTGCCCAGGATACCGAAGATGTGAATCCTTTGGTGAGGGCATTGGCCATCAGGACTATGGGCTGTATCAGAGTCGACAAAATGGTTGACTACATGGAAATACCCTTGAGAAGAACTTTGCAGGACGACAATCCGTACGTGAGGAAGACTGCGGCCATCTGTGTTGCGAAGTTGTTTGATTTGAACCCTGAGATATGTGTTGAGTTTGGCTTTTTGGATGAATTGAAGAAACTCATCCACGACTCAAATCCAATGGTGGTGGCGAACGCGCTCAACGCCTTGTATGAGATCAATGACATGAATCGCGATCAAAATCTAGACATTTTGATTATCGATGCTGCTTTGGTCAAGATTTTCCTCGCATGTTTGAACGAGTGTACTGAATGGGGAAGAATCACGATCTTGTCCTGCTTGGCTGACTACAAAGTACGAGAGTCCACTGAAGCTTTGCATATCATCGAGCGCTGCGTTCCCCAATTACAACATGTCAACCCGTCTGTGGTTCTTTCGTCCATCAAAGTCATTATCCATCATTTAGAGTCATTGGCAAACCAAGTACAGAAAACCGCCTTTTTGAAAAAGTTGTCTGCACCAATGGTATCCTTGGTGTCGCTGTCCATACCGGAAGCACAATACGTGGGACTCAAGAATATCAGAATCATTTTGGAGAAATATCCTCAAGTTTTGTCAAAAGAGTTGAGGGTTTTCTTTATCAAATACTCAGACCCGTTATACTTGAAGTTGGAAAAGCTAGAGATCGTGGTCCGCTTAGCATCTGAGGCTAATAGCGCATTGCTTTTGAGCGAGTTGAAGGAATACGCCATGGAGATCGAGCCCACTTTGGTCTCAAGATCCATCAATGCCATTGGTGCCGTCGCCATCAAATTACCTGACTCATTGTTTCAAGCGGTCAACTTACTTATTAGCTTGATGGAAAACAGAGGTGGGGATTTGATTGTCAACTCTTCCGTCAAAGTTCTTTCTCAGATCTTGAGACGCTACCCCGGCAAAAATGATTTGGTCACATTGATTGTACCTGTCATCTGCAACCACATTGATGAACTCACTGAAGCGGACTCTTTAAGCGGATACGTATTCTTGCTAGGCCAATACCCCAAATACTTTACCAGGCTCCACGACAAAATCCAAAGCCTCGTGGACGACTTTCTTGACCACGAGGCGCCCTTGCAGCTTCATATAATCACCTCAGTTGTCAAAATCAGTTTGGTCAATACCGATGGCTCCTATGCAAATGTTTTACAATCGGTCTTGGAGAAATCAACAAATGAATGTGAGAATGCTGATGTCAGAGACAAAGCATTTATTTACTGGCGTTTGTTGTCGTCCTCCTCGTCTCAATCTCAGAAAGACATCTTGTTGACCCCTCTCCCTCCTATCAAGACTATCATATCTTCATTCAATCCTGTGGTTTTGGAAGCTTTGGTCAACGAACTTGGCACTTTGTCTTCCGTATACCATAAGCCAGCATCCACATTTATTGACCAGAATGCTTATAGAAATGAATTGGTCAGTGCTGCACAAACATCCGGAAAGGGTGATTTGGATGATTTGGCAAGATTGGCTAAGCTGGAGATGATCAACAATGTCAGGAATGAAACATTGCTTGACTTTGGAGATGACGAAGTGACCGACCTCGCTTCAGGAGAAAAGGGCTCTGCGTTGGATGATCTTAATGATTTGCTCTTTTCGACTGGACCCACGCCGCAAAATGGAACATCCGCAGCACAAACATCTATGGATGACATCCTCAATTTCGGAAAAACAGGCACCAAAGGTGTTGAGGCTAGCTTGGGTGGTTTGAGCATTGCCGGCGGAAGCCAGCAGAAATCAAGCGCAACGGAAGATCTTTTGGATCTAATTTGAAACTAGAAGCGTGGTTGAAACGCTCTGGTGCATTGACTATTAACATACATAAAGAATGAAACGGATAAAGAGATTTATTTACTCTTTCGCGAGGACATTTTTCAATGCTTCGAGCTTTCTCAAAGTCTCGCTTTTGGCTCTCGAGTCTGGTTCTTGAGGCTGTTCTGCATCGTCAAACAGAAGGCCCTCGACCAACTCAAGTACTCCGTCCCTGACTTCCTTCGTAACGGTGTCTATTTGTTTTATTTCCGTCTTTTTCTTCTCAATTTGTTCCTGGAGAAGCATGATCAAGCTCTCGCGTGTTTGATGGGGTCTGTACGTGTTTAATAGATGGCTCATATTGATCAACAATAACTTGAGATGCTCGATCTTCACGTGAAACTTTGCCGGTTCGACGGACATCGTGGCCACAAGCTCGAGAAAATTCAACATCAAAGAGTCCAAGAGTTTATGGAGCTCCTCTATCTTTGCTTTGGACGAGATGGTTTCGTCTTCGTCGGCGTATAATTGCTGCCAACCCAGATCTTTGAGAGACGGGAGTTTGTTCTCGAGCGACCAAATATTACCATAGCCTCGATAGTGGTCAGCATTGGGGATTTCCGGTGGAACTAGAAGCCGTAGCTCGGGCAGTGGAAGCGTGGCGGGATCGTATTCAGAGCCGGTCTGCGACGCCTTCCACTCTTTGAGTCTAGCGACATTAGACTCGGTGAAGTACTTATAATATGGAGGAGGTGGCGGATATAGGGAAGAAATTAGATCGTCAGACATGGCCAAAAATGAAGGTGGTCATGGAGGACGAGAACGCTTCTATAGTGCAGGCCCGTACACACTGAAGATGGAGGGCCGCACCGGTGTTCCTTGTGGCGGCTGAGCTAATCACCTACACGAAAACCATGTCCCAAATACATGATGACGCCATCGAGATAGACGAGCAAGCGGAAAATGCCATGCAAGTTGACCAGCCAGAAGATGCCGTCAAACCAGAAGCAACTGAAACGAAAAAAAAGCCGCGCTTCGAGGTAAAGAAGTGGACTGCCGTTGCCTTCTGGTCATGGGACATTGTTGTCGACACATGTGCCATTTGCCGAAATCATTTGATGGAGCCTTGTATTGAATGTGAGCCCAACAGTATCAACAACTCTTCTGATCAGTGTATCGCCGCGTGGGGTACGTGCAACCACGCCTTCCACCTGCATTGCATCCAGAGATGGCTCAAGTCTAGAGCCGTCTGCCCATTGGACAACAAGGACTGGGTTTACCAGAAGTTCGGCACCTAGACCTAGCTTTTGCTCATCTAGCTTTGGTCGACCTAAATTTGCTCGCTTGGTCCTTCGTCCGGTTCTCCGCAGCGCTGCTGGTACTCACCTGGCACTACTTGATCCGCCGGCGTCCAGCTTCTGGGCCAAGTTTATTGTACGTCAGGAACGAGCTCGCGTGCATTATTTCTGGACCAGCCGGCTCTATGTTTGGCTGCTTTTATTTGTATAGTACATTTCACGTCATTATGGAACGAATCCGTCCTCATTGTCCTCTTTTCTCCCAGTACCTCCACGATCTCTGGAACAGGCCAGCAACAACCACCTTCAGACACGAATCTTGGAGAGCACACACGCCGTTCTGCACGGCTTGGCTGTCCTTGTCGCCCTCAGCCTCCACGAAAAAAACGTATTCCCACGGCGTCAATTGCGTAGGTCTGGATGTGATGGAGGTGAGGTTCACCTTGTTTTCGCTGAAACACCCCAACGCAGCGCATAAAGCTCCTGGATCGTTGTGCTTCAAAATGAACATGAGACTTGTGCAAAACTTCTCGTTCTCTGGAGACGTACTGGGGTCGCTAAGTCTGTCGTAGCCCAAAACAAGAAATCGCGTTGTGTTTCCTTTTAAGTCCTCGATCTCCGGCAGTATCACGGGCAAGCGATAAAGACTACCGCTCATTGCTGAGCAGATACAGGCAGACGTGTTCGATTCATCATTGAATACTTCCGCTGCAGCTTGAGCGGTCGATGGCGTATCGATCTTGGTGAGGCCTTCACCAAACTCGGTTTTCTTTAAGTAGTCAGTCACCTGGCCCCAGACCTGAGGATGCGAATAGAGCTTGGTGACTTTTGAAAGCAGAGTTGCATTAGAGCAGAGGTAGTGGTGAATAGATACAAACTGCTCTGCAACAATATTGAAGGTTGGCTCGCCTTTCTCTTTAGAGGTGATGAACCAGTCTCGGAGGAGATCGTAGGTGAACACCACCTGACCATTTGTAGAGTTTTCAAGAGGGACTACCGCGTACTCGACAATTCGCTGGTGAAGAGCTTCAAAGCACGCGCTGATCGATGATTGCGCCTTGATCTCGACATCCGCTGGATTTTCCCCAAACTGCTGCTTCACGGCCTAGATGTTAGCTTGGAAGAGAGGACAAAAACTGCCACGAGAGTGGAGGTGGCAACAGACATACCTGGTGAGTGTAAGTTCCCTCAGGACCTAGAAATGCCACTCTTTTTTGACTCATGGAGGCTATCTAGTTGGTGTGAAAGACCGCTGAAATCTTGTGGAGAACATCTCGTACATCGACTGCGATCTCGTACCTCGACTGCGGTCAGGCATGTCACGTGCCGTCTCTATAACGCATGCCATCGAGTTGCCCGGCACTGTCGTTTCGACAATCTAGTGTCCAAATGCAGAAAGCACCAACCTTCTGCAGCCGAACTCTTCGTAGCAAAACGACAATTGGGCACTACTAAGCTCGAGTTTGTCACACGTTCACAAATCACCACAGTGATGTAAAAGCATCGCGAAAAATTTTCGCCGACAAACCCGAGCCTCATTCCTACAGCAGTTCGTTGGTGGCCCTTTATTAGGTGAGCACTGTAACAAAACCGCATGAGACTCAGGGTTTCCAATATGAAAGCCATATTCAACTATACAAAAGTAAACCCCAAAGTGATGAAAGTGGAAGAAATGTATTAAGTAACTTATCTGGGAGTCAGATAAATTTAAGCCTCCTCGTTAATCAAACCACGCTCAGAAACGTAGACACCATCCAAGAACTTACGGATATCCTTGTTTCTGACTCTGCAGATTTGTTGGATGTCAGCAGCGTTTTGGGAAACGTCCTCCAAAGAGTTACCAGACAAAATCAACTCATCCTTTTGGGTGGTGGATTGCTCGACGGTAACACCATCGAAGATTTTGATGAGTCTAACTCTCTTCTCACCCAAGAAGTTTCTGATCTCAACAAAGTTTTGACCATCCTTCTCAACAGTGTTGACGTTGATAGGGAAATGCGCGTAGACGTATCTCATCTTGTACTTGTAACCCTTGGTGACACCGGTGATCAAGTTAGCAATCAAGGACTTGACAGTTCTCAAAGCAGCAACGTGCTTTCTGTCACCGTTGTGGACGGTGATCTTGATGGCCTTGTTGGACAACTTGTTGAAAGTAACATTGATGTGCTTCAAGTTCTTGGTCAACTCACCTCTTGGGCCAGTAACCTTGATGACTCTAGCGTTGATGTTAACGGTGACACCCTCTGGGATTTCCAAGATTTGATCGGTTTGAATGTACTTCATTGCTAAGGATGATGGAGATGAAAAAAATTCTAGGACAGCGAGCTTCAAGTCTTTATATCGCGCGCGGAAACGAAAATTTTGCAGCGGCCCGTATGCACTGCAGCTGCTCACGTGTGCGCGACTGTTTACCGAGATGAACGGGCTTTTGCCGCGTGAGGGCTTGAGCCCTCGGGACGATGGTTGCAACTGCCATGGACAGGACGCTGCTCACCAGCTGGAGATTACATGCGGGAATGATGCGTAATAAGTAATTGACGGGACTATTTAAACTATTACTGATACAGTACCGTATCACTCATCTTCCTGTTCGTCCAATGTCTTGAACTCCCAGTACGGAGCATTGTCGGGGAACTTAATGCCGTTCTCCAACAATTTGGTGAAGGCTTTTGAGTAGTCTTTGAAGAACAATTGCTCGTCCTCTGCGTACTTTTTGACGTAGGTCAAGAATTTAGAGTCCTCCTTCAATGCCATGTCAGTGGGCAACATCATGAAGGACTTAGTTTCGTCGTCCTCCCATTGTTTCTGACCGTCCCACTTTCTAATGTGCCATTTTTGCAACAATCTCACGAAGAAGTCGTTGGTGAACATGTTTGGCGAAGGGCCCCAAGGACCTTCGAAACCGCTGTTTTGAGGGTGACATCTACCCAAGCAGTGAGCTCCAATCAAAGCCACACTTTCTTGGTCGTTGAAGCCCATTCTATAGAACACGTCTCTGATATGGTCTGCACCTTGGCTGGCATCAGGCAAAAGTCCGTTCTCTGGGACTCTTTCCTTATCCGTTACGTTTTGACGGCCGGGTCTCCACTTGATTTTTGGGCCGCCTGCTTCTTGCACGGCAACCACACCACCCAAGGTCCACAAATCACCTCTGCTGACCCACGAATACTTGTCTGCAAACTCGGCCAAAAAGTCACGGGCAATTACCAAACCGTTGTTACCAGGGTCTGTTTCTTCAGGTCCATAGATCATGGTTCCACCAAAACTTCCGCCGCTGTTAGTCTTCTTGATGAAGGTACCGGAAGAATGCCACGCGAGACGAGTAAGCACACCGAAACGGCCTGCGCCGTGGTCAGCGTCATCCTGGTCACGGACTTTCTCTGCAATGTCATTGTAAAGCTGTTGGTAGTCCTTGAAACCTTTACCCTCGGGGGCGGCGGCCAAGTTGATGGCAGCGCCTCCCAAAAGCAAGTTGCGCCCAGTCAATGGGGTTTTGGGAGAGCCTTTGGGGCCCTCGTTTTTGGTGCGTTGTTGATGGATGTTTTTGATGGCCAATGCAACACCGGCACTGGTGGCGGCACCGGCTGCAACTGTGGCCCAGAAGTATGTCCTTGACCTGGTTTGTCTGATGGCAATGGAAGACATGTTTCGCAACTGAGGAAGACTGGAAAGCAGGATTATGAAGGCTTTATATATAGTGACCTACGGACCAGTGGGGATCGGGGTATGCCGGACTTTTTCCGATGCATATGACCTAGAAAGCAAGAGGCTTGCACTTGACAGAGCCCATTGCTGACAGATTAGTGGCTTATTAATACTTATACTGACGGCTGGCGATTTTCCGCTTTGCACTCAGGTGCTTTTAATAGTGTATTATGTGGATTTTTGAAATTTCAAAGTCGCTCAATCACTTCTACCGATGGCTTCCACGCATATTTTTGCGTCATCTTTTGAGCCGCGCGTTAGGGCAACCAGCTCCTGTCAGAACCTCCAATATTCTAGCCACACCTGGAATCTCGTGGGACCGATGTCATTAGTCCAGGTCTAACCTGTCGGAGTTTTGCAACATTCAAAACGACAGTAGCACTGTGTTGTGGGCCCCTCATACCAAATTCGAGCCAGCACTGGCGGGGTAGTCTGCATTCGGTGTAAGCGCACTTCAACTAGATTCTATTGGCTGGCCCGGCTCGTGCGCGTCAGCCATCTAGATTAGGATTTATAAGCTGCGTATAGACTGTTCTAGTCGGTTCGATTGTGTGAGCATTTCTTTGAAGGCATCCACTATCATTACAAACCATCGATATATTGCTCGATGGCCTCCGCGTCTTGGTACACCCAAGACCCCTCCTCGTTATAAGTTTTGGCGTTGGCACACATCAACCGCACCTCATCCAAAAAGTCTTCAAAGGTATGCAATTTTCCTTGCTTGAGGTGTTTCTCTATTAGGTTGAGGGCAATTGGTTTCCTGATAATTTTGAAGTAGTCCGCGTAAAGCTTTCTAGACGGAAGCTTCATAAAGATCTCGCACACCTTGTGCCCGTCGCTTTCAGCTTCAAGCTCCATGATGCCATTGAGGACTTGCATACCCTTCCGCGTAAGTACACTGTCGGCTCCGTCCAGATCGTACTCGTCATCGTCATCGTCATCGTCATTGTCGTTGTCGTTGTCGCCGCCGCTTTCAGCCAGTGCACCGCGGCTTCGTTTGGTGGTAGTGTCGTTGTCTTCGGGTTCTGCACTTTCGGTGAAAGACCGCTTCTTTCTTCTAGCTTGCTTTTCTTCTTTTCTTCTGATGGCGTCTTCCACGGTGTCATTGTCATCATCCATCGCCATCAACCACTGCTCCTCGGTCAAGCCGTCGTCGTACTTCACCTTCTTCTTCTCTCTTATTCTTCCCAATTCTTGGGGCTCCCGCTCGAAGTGATGCGAGATGTCTTCTGTGAGAACTGAGGGTAGTTCTTCCTTGGTGATCAAACGATTGGTGTAACCTCCATTTCTTGCATCAACCTTCTCGGCTATGAGACGCTTGGTGTCCATTTCGGTGAAAAGATTCTTTTCTTCTTCGGAACGAGCTAGGATGTCATTCAACTCATCGTCATCAAGGGCATCATTCTCTTCATTTTCGCGATCTCCTTGCTCAGCATCCAACAACCGCTTCAAAAATTCTTCTTGCTCTTCGGCAGTAGATTTGTTATCGAACTTACCTGCTTGAATAACCTTGCCGTCGATATCCAACTTTTGATGGGCTCTTTCCAATATGACCTCCTCAACCGAGTCATTAGTAATTAATCTGAGAATACGCACTTCATTCTTTTGACCAATTCTGTGTGCTCTGTCTTGAGCTTGCAAGTCCTGATGAGGGTTCCAATCGGTGTCGAAAATGATAACAGTGTCTGCACTTTGCAAGTTCAATCCTAAACCACCAGCTCTGGTCGACAATAAGAAGCAAAAGTAATCCGAGTCCGGATGATTGAAGCCTTTCAACATATCTTGTCTATCCTCTGCCTTGGTAGCACCATCCAATCTCATTTACTGCATGTCTCTAA
>JAKUBD010000023.1:0-36952 GCA_030563125.1 Metschnikowia laotica
GGATCTGCCGTCTCAGTTGCACCCCATCGCATCCATTCCAGAAAGACCCAGCGTCTCCGATGATCCCTCGCGAGCAGACAAACGGCCACTGCTCACGGAAACAAAGAGAAATAGCGCTTCAAGCACTCTTCCCAACCGACCATCCTTCGATATCAACAAGTCTCGTCACTCATTTGACACCGACCGCGCTTCCACGAACCAATCTCATCACTTGAAGAAAATACCTACGTATCTCAGGAGTTGGAGCAAAGACAAAATTCACACCGAAGGTTCGGGATCTAGAGTCCTCAGAGTCTCTTCTCAAGAGTCCGAAATCACGCGAATGAGACGCAGCTTGACAGGCAAACACAAGAGAGCTGAAACCAACGATGAAGACGTGATAGTTTATGGCAATAAGATCGTGGAGGGCCATCAGAATTTTGTCATGGCTTACAACATGCTCACAGGGATCCGTGTCGCGGTTTCGAGATGTGCTGGAGTCATGCGGCACCTCAAAGACGAAGACTTCAAGGCTACGACGAAGCTCTCGTTTGACATGGAGGGCAGTGAGCTCACACCATCATCGAAGTACGACTTCAAATTCAAAGACTACTCCCCTCAAGTCTTCAGAGAACTCAGATCTTTGTTTGGCATTGATCCTGCCGACTATCTCATGTCGATCACCGGGAAATACATCTTGTCCGAGCTAGGGTCCCCTGGAAAGAGCGGGTCTTTTTTCTACTACTCTCGTGACTTTCGGTTCATCATCAAAACCATTCATTACTCGGAACACAAACAGCTTAGAAAAATCTTGAAGGATTACTACAAACATGTCAAGAACAATCCCAACACATTGATTTCTCAGTTCTATGGTCTTCATAGATTGAAAGTCAGTGGTGGCGTGAAGAAAGTGCACTTTGTTGTCATGAACAACTTATTCCCACCACATAGGGATATCCATTTGAAGTACGACTTGAAAGGCTCAACATGGGGTCGTTACACCCGTGTTCCGGACGAAGAAAATCAACAAGCGGATTTGCTACAGTATACATTGAAAGACTTGAACTGGCTTGAGAGGGACGACACAGTAAAGTTTGGACCGCTCAAAAGAAAGATATTCATGGATCAACTTGCGGCAGACATCAGTTTACTTAAGAAAATCAATGTGATGGACTACTCATTGCTATTGGGAATCCATGACGTGAAGAAGGGAAACACGGAGCTGAAATTTAAGCTCTCTGTGTTCGATCCGAAATCTAGCACGAAGGCAGATGTCATCAAAACAAACCCTCGAGACATAGACAGGGGAATCGAGTTACCTCAAGATGTATTTCCTGGAAGATCCAAGTACATTTTTTACGGCCATAATGGAGGAATTCGGGCCACCAACGAGGACAACGAACCTGTCTCAGAAATTTACTACATGGGCATCATTGATTGCTTGACCAACTATTCTATGAAAAAACGACTCGAAACTCTATTCAGATCGCTCAGTCATTCGCGAGCTACTATTTCGGCGCTTCCTGCTCATGAATATGGTGATCGCTTCCTCGAATTTATTACAAATGGGATTTCAACGCCCAAAGGCAAAATACACTGAGCCACAGCCAAGTGCCGTCTTCCATTCTTATATACCTAGTTATGCATTTTACCTAGTCACTACGAGCTACTCCTTTTGCGGAGTACATCAGCAATAAATGATTGACTATTCTTTTTAAGATGGTGCCACAAACGTAAGCGTTGAACCTGGTAGGATCCCGAGAAGACCGTCTGGCAGGATCTCTCTCATCTGGACGTGGTACTTAGTTTGTTGAATTGCAAGATAAACGGATACATCGAGCGAGTGCGTGGATCGCCGGGTTCGCTCCGTTAATGCCTAGCTAGGTCGGCACCACACATAATGGGGAAACCAAACACAGCAAAACAGAAAAAAAAAAAAAATAAGACAACAGAAGATGAATTCAGAATAGAATAGCTTAGACGTTGAAGGAACAGAATTTTCCAATGCACCCATTGCACATGAAGCGGATACGTTTGAAATCTGTGCAAGCCGTCCTGAAGGTGCCAGCTCCAATCGCACGCACGACATCATTGGGACCGGTGAGCACCTCAGAACGCGCTTCGCAAGGTGAAAAGCATCGACTCCCAAGCAATGAAAGCACCTAACGCTGCCACGCGGCTCGTTCTGGTCAGACTGCTAAATATAAAGCCTGCCGCAACTATTTCTGAGTCTATTCCTGTCAAATACAGCAGTTTGGGAGACTCAGAAAAGCTCGAAAACGTGATAAGGCTTCCCAACCTCAAGGCTGTTGACAGTGTGGCCTTAGAAGCCATCGGAAACCCTCCTTCGGCTCTATCGGTCGGCGTTCCTCCATCGTTGCCCATTTACATTAGGAAAAATACGTTGCTCACTCTCCAGGCAAACCTAGACAATGTTCAAGTCAAATCGAAACACATCTTGCCCTTTCGCCGCTTCATCATGGGAAACTTTGTATCTCGCTACGACGAATTGGTTGGAACAGAGCCCTTCAGTTTGATGATCACGTCGAATGCTCCGACGCTTCTCCCCCAGTTTTTCCGCAGAACCACCCCCAAGTCATTTACTTCCCTCTCATTGGACGGTACCAGCGATTGGGCTTTGTTAAAAACAGATTCTCTCCACGCTTACTCCGGTCCATCTTTGAATGTCTCGATGCGCTCTTTGCCCTCAAAAATTTCTCGTCTTTTGAGCAAAAGTCTTGGTCTCTCGTCAAGGGAAAGCACCGGCTTGTTCAGCTGGCGTAGAGCTGGCTACACGTTCGTTCACGGCAGAGGTAACATCGGAGTGGTTGGAAATGGACTTGTCTACTCGGCCATACTCTCAGAGGGTGAGACCTTAGCCGTGAACCGCAATAGTTTGGTTGGTGTCTCTGTCAATGGCCCGCACGACTTACAAAATTGTATAGTCGGGAGCAAGACCCAGGTGAAATTCCAAAATGTCACCATCGTTCCTCCGCCCCGTGTTCCGAAGATCCAGACCTTCAAAGACTTTGTGGTTGAGTGCAAGTTTCATTACTGGAGAGCTTACCAGCTCTATTCAAAAGCTGCAGCCTTTTTGTCTAAACCAGACTCGTCTAATCTGGACATGCTTAGAGTGTTGGGACCACGCACAATACTTATTCAATCAGGCTTCAATTCTGAGTCATTCGAGAAGAAATTCGATTTACCCTCCATGAAACCTACAAACACTATCGTGGTCTCGGAACCAGTGACACAGGAGAAAATACCCGCCGATTACTTAAATGTTGTTACCATTGATCCTGTAAAAGGGCCAATCATCAAAAGTACTGATGACTTCAAAGACGCTATCGTTGAAAAACAAAAGTAAAAATAATTCCACCAGGTAGAATTGGTGCAAAGTGATGCTTGAATGCAAAGAAGAAAAATAAAATAAAAACAATACCTTGAATATACGGCTTAGTTCTTTATGTGAGTTAATTGATGCTATGCTAAATATGTCGTGATCACGACGATGATGATGCGTTGCGTGGGCTGGCTGAACGTGTTTCTAGATCCACCTCATCGTACCGCTGTGAATAAAGTTCGATTTGTTCCGGATTTGGAAGCGGAAATGAGCGGTCCAAGGATGATGACACAACCGGGAGCTTGCGGGTTTTCTTGAGTCTAGGCCCACGAACCTTGACTCGTTTGGGTCTCCGTGGATTGCTGTTATGCGCGACATGATCGGAAGGCTCGTCGGAGGATTGCGGCGATGACTTCTCAACGTTAGGCATGTTTTGGCCCGTAGATGAGTACTCGGCCCACTGTCGGTCGTGCTCTTTCATGTTGGCTCGACTCAACTTCTGACCATTGCCCTTCATTTGTATTTGGCCAGTTGAAGACAGAGAAGACAGAGAGTCACTATCTTTTCTTTCTTTGTCCAGTGCCAGATGCAAGCCTCTTAAACGAGATACACCATTGGAATTGGAGGTGAGATTGGAGTTGGAGTTTGAATTAGAATTTGAGTGATCTGATGAAGAGCTCTCATCTCCTGTACTCTTTTCATTGTCGCCACCACTGGGAATTGTAGTCCTGACCGACGAGTCGGCTGAACCGCCAGTCATTCCACGTTTGTGGTGAAGTGACAAGTCAGTTAAAATGCCAGAAGCCTCAGAGACTGAGAGCGAAGTCAGATCATTATCATGCTTAAAATACTTCTGCTCTGGGTAAGGGTCCAGGGGCTTCCATGACGTGTCTGGAGGCGAAAACGATGTTGTTCGATGAAGATGTTTCTTCTCTCTCAAAGGGGGCGTTTCGATGCCTCGCCTGTCGGACATTTAGATCCTTACTATTGGCGACCATAAACCATGGCAAGCTTGCAAAGATGTTCTTGGAACCACCTATCAGTCCCCTGCGCTTAGATTCTTCAGCAGGAGACCCCACATGTGCCTTTTCGATTTTAGGATTGGCGCTCAAGGGTGAATGTGTGGTTACTTTTTGATGATCATTTTCATTCCGTTCTGCTTGCACGAACTGAGGATTCACCGAAAATTTAGACAAAACCTTGTTGAGAGCGTCATGAAGGTTTTCCCACCTGAACACTTTCAAGTCTTTTTCGATGTTCCTCGGTCTGGGATTTTCCATGGACATTAATGAGTTGAACAAACGCCCGGAAGAGGATCTGTTCACAGTGCATGGTCTCAAAAATTGCAAGTTTCGTCTAACTCTGCTTTTCTCCTCCACAGAAAATGCCTCACCAACAAGCGTTTCTAGAACCAAGAGTATATCAACCGAGGTGACAACACAAATGTCTTTCTCCTCCCATATCACGCATGACACCACGAGAGGGGCACTTTCATGAGCACCTCCATTATTAGGATCGATTTTTGAGCAGCTAATGCGGAAGACAGTGTGGTTTTCAAGAACAGCGTTGAGTGCAACAAGTCTTCTTTCGTTCTTGATCTCGTTTTCGTCCCAACCTTTAGTCATCTCTTGTAGCGAGTTATCAAAAACAACTTTTATGGGAACATCGATGAATCCGAGGTTTTGACGAATGTATTCTGAAGGAAGTTGGCTTGTTCTAACCAAACGGAGCTGGCCGCTGGAACGCGCTTGCATCTCGAAAGTTGCTCTTGGGTAACAAAAAAAAATCGGGGGAAAGAAGAAATGCTGAGAATGAGGATCCAAGTCAACTTCTCGTTTTCACTCCTCGAACGGCCGGCGAAAATGTGGTTTTGATGAAGTGCTGGAGGTGAACAGATTGTGGCTGAGGCGGAAGATTTTGAAATTTGGGGCGAGTGATTCTTTTAAGGTTGTGGCCAATGCCAGTTGCGCTCGATACTTGTGGCGTGGATGTCGGTATATACACGAGAGTCCTGTGGCTAAAGAGCAACCAGACACTATGTACCGGTTTTGAGCGACCCAGTGCATCGTATTATGCGGGTGTATCGTAGTGTGCACTATAGTTTCGTCTGGCCGCAACCGTTAATTTGCCTCGTTTGAGCGCCGGAGTCTCTGTGTACTTGCTGTGACTGTTGAAAACATGAGGATAGTAAGCTGAATACGGAGCTTTCAAAATTTTCGCATATTAAACTTTGGGACCTTGCTTCTCAGTACATTGCTTTCAGCAACATTAATTGATAAAGGTTCGTAAGTTGCTGTCAATCTAGGAAGCAACTTGGTTGACTTGTTTCTTGCGCGCGGCTATGACGTACTCCCTCCTACGTACCATGTCGCGCACACCTGTATGCATTTCAGCAAAACTGAGACATGAGAGTTCAAGAGTTCGGTGTTCGAATGAAATTCGGCAATTTCTCTCGTATTTAAACATGCTAGTATGTTAATATGTCAACAACAATGTTTACCACACTGACCAACACTTCAATGCATACGAGTAGCACAACAATAAACTCTAAATTCTCCTCATGAGAGTGACCTAGCTGCTCCTTGAGCATTTGAAGCAAGTCAGAAATGACCTCTAATCTTTGATTGAGAAGTTCCACTCTCTGATTAATCTCCAAGTAACCACGAGTCGCTTGGTAGATGGGTTCAAGATGTGGCTCGGCCCACATAAGCTCGGGAGAGTCGAGCACTGAGCCATGCAAGTTGATGTTGATTCGCAAGATGAAAAGCTCCCCGATAGACTTCATGGTCTCATCACGAGTCATTTCCACTTTACCTGTGTGCGCAATTTGCTGAGGAATGTCGTGCGTGTCCTCGATGGTGTTATCCACCAATTCTTCAAACAACGAGATTTTGACGGATTGAGCCAACGCGTGTGAGATGGAGAGCTTCAACATATAGTTTGAGTCGTCGCGAAGAGTGATAAAATCATTATAGATTCGAGGCTGATAGGATGTCGTGATGTAGTAATTGAATTCCTCCACCTGGATATCTTCTGACGCTAGCTTTTCACTCTCGAATCTGGCCAAATCCTCTAGAAAAGCCTGCTCTTCTTTAACCGAGTAGCCCCACATAATTACCACACCATATTCGAAAATGAAGACATCGTTTTTTTTGCCAAATTCAATCTCACCTCCATCATCGGCTAAGCGTATAAGCTTCCGACTGTCATCTTCTGAATCGCTTCTCCAGTCTTTGTATGTGAATGGAGTATAGAGGCACTCGTCAAAAAGTTTGGGCGACGTATTATGAATCCGTTTTCTATCTTTGAGCCATCGCAACAAGTCTTTCATTTTGTAAGAGCCACATGTGCAATAGGCCGTTACACGGGGTAGGAGGTCCCGGTGCAGTTTTCCCAATATCTCTGCATCTTTCCGGGCAGGTCTATCTTTGATTTTGGTGACTTGCGAGTAAACGCCGGTATCACGATCGTTATCGTCATCCCCATCATCTCCCGCTGGTACATGTTCGGGTTCGTCAAGCTTGGGGTCCAAGGGCAATAACTTTAATTTCTGACTTGTTCTGCTGATACGCTGCAATCCAATCTTCGGCAGCTGGGAAATCTTGGAGCTCGTCTTATTCGCCTGTAAGGACGGGCTTTGCCGTCTGGACTGAGGCGATTGTAGGAGTGGTGTTTCTTCTGAGCTTTGCACCATGTGACCGTTCGACATTTCTGCTGTCAAGCTTCTTGAGATACCCATGGTCACGTGATTGAACCTTCGTTCCGTCCTGATGAGAAAGTTTCAAATAAAAAAAAGAAAGAAGGCTCTCAATAAAGATGAAGGGCGAGTGGTACTAAGGCAATCTTTCGAATGCGTTTTGATCATGATTTTTGTTTACCAAGATTTCTCTCTTCATTCAAACTCTTCCGATCTTCCGGCCATACCCAAATAGTACCAAAGCGTGTATCAGTTACACCCGTACACCATTTATATGCGTACGTGATGACGAGATGAGTTAAATTTTACCGCTTTATTCACGAAGATATCATGGCTGGCATTCAGGGCGGGACACCGTCGGGAAGGCAATACGCCTTCAGGTCATTTAAGGAAAGAGTGGACTCCATAAAAATCGAGCCCAACAGAAAGTTGAATGTCAGAGCCCATGACTACGTGGAAACCTCTCACTTCCTAGCTACCTTGGAACACTGGAAGGAGGTGAATTTGAGTGGGGACTTTACAGACTTTCTTCACGAAGTCGAGCCACTATGTCAGACTTTGGCACAGATTTTGCATCATCAGCAAAAGATTTATAATAGTTTGTCCACGCATATCCAAAACAATGACGTGAACTCTATCCAGCCTTTACTCGAGCTCATGTCCCAATTCATCCATGATCTAGGACTGGATTTTATGCCCTTTTACCTAGAGTTTCTCAGGCTCATTCTCGAGCTTGCGCAAAAGACCAGCCCAAACGACTCTCAAAACATGAAGAATACTTCCAATGTATTGGAGTGGTGTTTCAACGCATTGGCTTTTGCCTTTAAATACCTCGCGAGAACTTTGGTGACTGATTTAAAACCAACTTTCACTGAACTAGTTCCTGTTCTTTGCATGACAAAGAAGACATATGTCTCCAGGTTTTGCGCCGAGGCTTTTTCCTTCTTGTTGAAAAAAATGAAGCCTGAAGTTTTGAATGATATTGTTAGATTTGCAACAATCTCCCAGCAAGAAGAATTTGCGGGAAACCACTTCTACAGAGAGTCGTTGGTGATCCTTTTCAGTGAATCAATGAAAAATACACAAGAGACTTTTCACTCGAAGTCAGTGAATGTTCTTCACTCTTTGTTGAAGATCTCATTCGACACTCAGTCGCAGGGTCCCGCCTGCGTTGGGATGCTTTGTGATGTTCTTCTCGTTGTTTTGAAGCATGGCTCAGAGTCTGCTTGCTCCAAGTTTTATGAAAGTTGCATGACATACTTCGATAAAGAATTACCGTCTATCAATTCTGTTGACAAGCTCGAGGGTATTTTGAAGGTTCTTCTCGCAATGTCCTTCTCAGAGTCAGGAAAGAAACTTCCAAGCTGGGGTCTCATATTAGCATCAACCTCAAAATTGTTGAAACGGGCAGAAACACTTGTGGAATCTAAAAATGAATTCCCTCCCTCTTTCATGTCAACTTCAGCACAACTATTCGCGATTATTGTGAGAAATTGTGACATGATACATCTCACAAAGTGGTTCAAGTTCATGATTTCGTATTTGGCTGATGTTCAAGACTGCGCCTACTTCTTGAGCTTCTATGAACAAGCATCTTCAACTTCGTCAGACAGATTGTCTCAGTTTAATGCAAAGCAGTATCTCCAGTCTGTCGTCAACAAGTCTACCGATCGTGAAAGTTTAATTAAATTATCGTGCACATTTTCAAAACTCAACTCCAAAAACCACAGTTCTCTAACTGACATTATCATGCCTCCTTCGGTAAGTGGAGCTCTTGTCACAATGATACAAAGCGATATAGCTGGTGAAGCCGACAATGTTTTGCTTGAACTTTACTGGAAGCTCAAGCTTATCTCATTGATGTCGGCTGGTGAATTGAAGGCAGGAACTTTCCAGTCCGTTCTCGAATATGTCAAAAACAAATGCTTCGATTGTCCCCTTTTCCATGAAGTTGTTGGTTTGAGCTTGCGCATCATGATTATTTCTCAAACACTTGAGAGTGAATCCATCTACAAGATAGCAAGAGAATTTGTTGCTATTTGTAAGCTGTCCAAAGAGTTTATTCAGTCTCTTTTGGATCTATTGAATATGTCGTCGAGTCAAATTAGTCTGTCATCAATTTCTGCCGAGGAGTTGAGCGCAGATTTGAGCGAAAACTTGAGTTTGCCCGATCGTGATCTCAGGTTCGCCACAGCTAACTTGCTTATCAAGTTACAGGATATTGCAGGTGAAGGTTCTTCATTTGTATGCGCTCAAGTTTGTGTCATTGACTCGATACCACTCACCATCACGAACTCCAATGACATAAAAATGAGAATTAGACATATGCTCCAGACTTTTGGCTCATCTCATCGGGACTCTGAGTTGGACAAAAGACACATGTGCAACTACCTCATTGGTCTTTTGGCAGAGAATTTCCAGCCTTGCTGGTTGGCAGTGTATGATTCTCTAGACAAGGTTGTCGAGACTGGTTGTCAGGACCTCATTTGGGATGTCTTCAACAGAATGATGCGCTTTGACTACGACGCACAATCCGAGGGATTTTCGGGAAACTACACTTTCTTCGACGACATGGAGGTTGACATTCCAGAGTCTCACGTTCTTGATCAAAAGCTTGCAACCTCAATTAAGCAAGCGTCTATGACTATTCAAACACTGGAAGATGCAATTTTGAAAACCATTCTCGAGCATGCCGAGGAACAAAGATCCAGCTTGCTTTACAAGGTATTATTGAGATCTCGAGTAATCAAAGCATTAGAGCGCGTTCCTAGTGTCGCCGAGAAGCATGCAGAATCGTTCATCCAGCTAATCATGGAAATACAGGGATTAGCTTATAATGAGGATGAGGATTCCACCCAAGTTTGGCCTCAAAAAGACAAAATCGCTCTCTTTGCTGTTTGTGCAAAATTTAGAAGGATTGCTAAAGCCCCTGGAAGCGCCGCTTTATATGATGTTCTCCTCGATAACTTGTCCTCTAAACTCTTGAATGTTCAAAAGGAATCTCTCAATGCTCTTCTTTCGTGGAACAAGCAGGGTACGAACAAATACCGTGATAACCTCAAAAACTTGCTCGATGACAAATTGTTTAGAGACGAGCTTCAGCTGCTTATTCTGAAAGAATCTGATTCCAAAATTGAGGAAGAAATGGCTCCTCAAGTCATTCCAATTATCTTGCATATCCTTTACGGAAGAGCTAAAGGAGCTTCCAACAACAACAACAAAAACAGTCGCAAGTTTGCAGTTGCAAACATTTTGCCGGGACTTCCAAATGAATATATCAGCCAGTTCCTCGAAATTATTTCCAAAAATATCCCCTACAAAGCCTACTTTGAAGGAAACGGTTTGCCGGCTAACACAAAGAAAGAATTCAGAAGTATCGTGGGATACTTAAACATGCTCAATGAAATCTTAAATGGTCTTGGTCATAAGTTTGCCAATGATTTGGCTTCTTGTGTTAGGCCTTTAACTTACTGCTTGATAAGCGCTCAAAAATGCATCGACGAGTCCAAGGAAGAGGCAGTGTTCGAAAAAGCTGCAAGAAGCGCAAGACAGATTGGACTCAAGTGTCTTAGTTTGCTTTTTAAAATGACTGGAGAGTATCACGACTGGCAGAATGATCGCGAGTTGATTTTTAATCTCATTGTCAAACCTAGACTCGAAACCTTCTCTCAAGAAACCGCACAGCAACCTTCTGCATTATTGAGCATCATACTCGGATGGATTGAGCAGACTCCGCTCCATTCATTTTTCTATCTCGATGACTATTCGTCTGTTAAAGCGGTGATGAGTTTACTTGGGAACCCGCACTCAAAGGACGCTGTCAAGACACCAATTTTGGATTTCTGTATTAATGCGTTGACAAAGAAAGAGATCGAAGAAGAAAGGTTTTACCAAGTTATTGCTATAGTCGTCGACCAATTATTGGAGATACTTCCCACCGTCATTAGTCTCAGCGAGGACAGAGACATCAACGCCAGAGCATCGACTTTGCTCTTACTTATCATCGAGGGTGGCTATATTACCGAACAAGCTACAAGGAAGAAGCTTGCAGATGTATCCGCTGCTGCATTAGAGAAACCGCCAACACAGGTTTCCACCAATGACAAGACCAGTATACTCATATCATTGGCTGCGATCTTGAAGGACTTTGACTGCGTTTTCGAGGATATCCAGCCTATTTTCGACGTTTGCTCTAAGGCCTTACGGATCTACAAGGACCGCAATATTAGGGTGTCCGTCGTTAGTGTTTTCAAGATTCTCGGCGAAAAGTTTCCTGATTTTGAAGTCACTGGCAGATTAATCGAAGACCTCAACTCTTTTAACACCAAGCGTATGGAGGAGCCCGATTTTGAAAGGCGGATGACAGCATTCGGTGAAATCAATGAGGCCCTTTTCGCAAAGTTTACCATACTCCAATGGACACCCATAATTTACTCCTGTTTGTTTTTCATTAATGATCCGGATGAATTTTCACTCCGTTCAAATGGTGCACATACGCTAACGAAGTTTGTTGACTGTCTTGCAGCTCGACCTGCCACCGATGTCCAAGAATATATTGATTTGTTCCACTCGGTCATCGTTCCATTCTTAAGATTAGGATTAAAGAAGGAAAATGACGACATTAGAGAGGGTTATATCACCTTATTGGGGCATATTGTGGCCAACGCAGACTACTTGCCTGAATTTAAGTCGATGAAGCTTTTGACTTCGGAAGATTCTGAGCTAGACTTCTTTAAAAACTTCACACACATTCAAAAGTCCGTTAGACATAACGCGATCAGATCTCTTTCCACGATTGGTCCCAAAGTGGATGCTAACTGCATCTACTTTTATCTTTTGCCCATGACCGAGGTTTACGTGACGTGCGCCAATTCTTCTTTGAGACACTTTACGGATGACACTCACGAAACATGGGCATCCTTATCACGTTGTCTCAAATGGGAACAATACAGGAACTTGTTCAAAAAGTATATGACTGCTATCAAGAAATCACCGGATGACAAACTCAGAGATTTGGTTCATTTGCTTGTTGCCTTATCTCGCGGCTTTTACTCTTCTTCTGAAGCAATTCGCTCCGGTGAGGGAAGTCATATTGTTTCTCTTCCAGAAGACAACGAGAGGGTGACGAGCACAGTCCTCAAGGAATTTTACGAACCACTTATGAAGATTATCGCCGTCAGAAACGACGACAATGTTGTTCATAGGACGCTTTTAGTGGAGGCAGCAATTAATTTCCTTTTAAGTATCCCCCAGAGTGTCTCGGAGTCTTATATTTCAGGAACTTTGACCTCTACGTGCCAAGCCTTGAGGTCCAAATCACAAGATATTAGAGATGCAGTTCGGAAAACGCTTTGCAAAGCGGCCGTGGCATTAGGTCCAAAATACTTGAAGTTTATCATTAAGGAGTTGAAAACCGCATTGTCTCGTGGTGCACAAATTCACGTTTTGAGTTATACGCTTCATGCAATTCTTACGCAGGTGAGACTGACACTAGTGGCTGGAGATCTTGACGAATCCGTTGTTTTAATTGTCGATATCATAATGGAAGACATCTTCGGAGCTGCAGGACAAGAAAAGGATGCAGAAGGATATGTCAGTAAAATGGCTGAAGTTAAGTCTAAGAAGAGTGATGACACTGCTGAAATGCTTGCATCAAAGATTAGCTTGACGTCTTTCGTTTATCTTATAAACCCGGTAAAATTGTTATTAAGGGTGAACATTCCATTGAGAACTCGCCGCAAGCTCGACGAATTGCTTCGGAGGTATGCACTTGGTCTTCAAGCGAACCCTTTCTCTGCGGAACAGGAAATTTTAGTGTTGTGCTATGAACTCCATAAACAGTCGTCCACCGTGGAAGTTGAAAGACCAAAGAAGGCAGAACCAACCGAAGCGGAAGATTATTTCCTAGTCAATCTTGATGCAAAGCCCACTCGCATGGAGGTTGATAGATCCCAAGTGATTTTTGTTTTGCAAAAAATGAGTTTCGAACTTCTTCGGACTGCGCTTGCCAAGCATTCTTCTCTTTTGACTGTTGCAAACTTGGCTGGCTACCTTCCACTTATGAAGACAAGTTTAGAGTACGACGAAGAATCCTTACTTCGTGCTGTCTTCAAAGTTTTGGATTTGATTGTTAAGCTTCCGTTCGACGATTCAACGAATGACTTTTTTCTCGAATCAACCCAAAGGGCATTTACTGTCATTGAGAATCTTCCTTCCACCAAGAATGAGCTAGCACAAATTTGCTTGCGCTATCTTGCAACCGTTGTCCGCCACAAACCAAGTATTTCTTTGAATGATCAGTGTGTCACCTACTTGTTGGTGAGAATCATGCCAGATTTGGAGGAGCCGGAAAAGCAGAGACTCGCTTTTAACTTCGTTAAGGCTGTGCTTTCTCAGCACATCATGTTGCCAGAGGTGTACGATGTGATGGAGAAGATTTCTAATATTATGATTGTCAATCATAACAGAGAAATTAGAGACATGTCAAGAAGTTTGTACTTTCAGTTTTTGATGGAATATGAGCAATCCCTGGCAAAGCTCGACAAATCGTTCAAATTCCTTGTGAACAATTTGGCTTATCCTACTCAATTTGGTCGACAATCCGTGATGGAACTCATGCACTCTTTGATTTTGAAATGTTCAAAGCTGTTGTTGGACCAGTTGGCAACCAGTTTTTTCGTGGGATTGGCGAATGTGGCCATTTCGGATGATGCGCTGAAATGTCGTGAGATGGCTTCATTCCTTATCTCTCGAATTTACAAGCGTGTCAGTCAAGACAAAATCACTGAGATCCAAAAGTTTATTAAGCTGTGGACCAGTAACAATTCTAACACTATGCTTCAAAGATGTGGTCTTAACGTGTACAAGATTTATGTGAACACCGCAGGATTCGGTGAATCTCCGGAATTGGACTCCACGGCCTTAAAGGTAGTTTCTGAGTGCTTGCTATCCGCCAAAAATGACGGGTCTCATACTCAGACATCATGGGAAGACGTTTACACCTCCATGAACGTGTTCCTGTCAATTTGCAATACCATCAAAGATGATGCATTCTCGACTGAGTATGAAGTTATTTGGAAGTGTATCGCAGACAGTTTACTCTACCCACATACCTGGGTGCGTCTTGTGAGCTCTAGGCTCACCCACTTTCTTTTGCTGAATCTTGAGAATTTGAAGTTTAATTTCAGTGACTTTGAGATTCAGACGATCGCATACCGCTCGATGAGACAAATTGTGGCGCCCGAAGTTTCGAAGGACTTGACTAACCAAGTCGTTAAAAACATGATCATTTTAATCAAGAGATGGGACGCAGCCAAAACTCCGTACATCAATGAAGATGATTTACAGGAGCTGGAAGATGTGGACGCATCTTCAAAAACAGTCACTCCATCGAAGTATTCTTTGGCTCTTGACTTCGTTGTGGCCCGGATCTGTTTCATAATGAGGCAGGAGGCTAAAGCGGAAACTGCTACTTCCAAGATTGCTGCAATTCAATTAGGCGCTATGATCGCCCAACTCGTTGACGAAACTCAGTTACAGGATTATGGTCAGTTATTGCTCAAGGGCCTTTTCAACATCATAGAGCCAGGCAACGACGCTGTGGAAGTGGAAGAGGTCGTCAACCTTGCCAAAGAGTGTGTCAAAATTATGGAGCTGCGTTTGGGGGTGATGAACTTCACCAACATTTACACTTCGGTGAAGAGGGAGATAGACACCAAACGTCAAGATAGAAAAACCGCAAGGGCTCAATTAGCAATCAATGCGCCAGACGTGGCAGCAAGAAGAAAAATCAAGAAGCATGAGAGGTTCAGAGAGAAAAGAAAGCACATGCGAGACGAGAACGGGTACTACAAAAGCAAGAAAAGGCAAAGAACCTAGTTTTTACATAGATAGAGACGTGAAAATATAAAGCTTTTCCCTAATTTCTTCTGATTTCCTACTGGATGTTTTCCGTCGAGTCCGATTTAAGTTTTTTGACCTCGGGCTCCTGCAACGCGTCTGCGTTTGCGGAATTAGGGTCAATATGAGAAGCACCTTCCATACCATCATCAGGAGCTTGACGTTTTCGGTCACTTTCCAAAGTAGATGATTGATTAGATGCTGCGTCCTCAGCACCAGGTATTTTTGTATCCAAGTTTGGCGTCTCATCCGTAGGGGTGCCGTCCTCGTGGTCCTCGAATTCGGTGGTGGACATCTGGTCATCATCCTGTGTGCCAGGAATAAGGCTTTCACCAGATCCGGATGGCTCCGATTTGTCGTGATCTATGGTAGATGATTTTGATGCTTCAAATTTAGGTGCCTTGATGGAGCCTGAATTCTTGTTTTGATTGTAAATCAACATTTCTCTGTGATATCTTGCACGGTCCTCGTTATATAGCTCGACATATGGTTTGCGTTCTTCCTCGGATAAAGTCTTCCAAATCTCGGTAAGTACTTTAGGGAGCTCTTTTCCGGGGCTTTTATCGCCAAGTTCTGCTCTGACCCTGTCTTTTTCCTTGTCGCAAAACATCAAGTACGCATTCGTCGGCCTCTTAGGTAAATTGGGGTCCCTTGGGGTTTTCTTGGGCACTGTGGAGGCAGATGTGACTGCCAGTTTGGGCTTCTTCGATTTACCGGTGCCATTCTTCAACTTAAAGCCGTTCAAAGCGTCATCTAATAACGTTGGCATCAAAGAGCGGAAGACGGAGTCATTCTCGGTCCCCTCGTCATCGTAAGCATAAATCTGATTTTCGAGCCGTTCGAGCAAGATGGCGTGCTCCAAGCGGAGCCGTCTGATAGACATTCTTGTGCGTGATAGGGCAAGGGTGGATATCTCATTGCTCTCCTCAATTTCCAGAATACGTTTCCGCAACTCGTTGCACTTGAGCTTGAATTTTTGTTCTGAGACAAGTTAATATATGACATTTGAGTTAAATGTTATGGAAACATACCTTCACTCTCTGGAGCGGCTTCTTTGAGGTTCGCCATTTTTGCCTGCCAAAGCTTGGAAAGTGCCGACACGCTTAGTTGAATAGACGAGCGTATGCACACTGCGATCACGATCAAAACGTAGAAAGACCCACTCGTTCTTGCATCGGCTTCCTCATGAGTTCGACCAATCTAAGATAGCATTCTACGAATATGAAGATTCTTATTCAATTGGTTTCGATTTGTTTTTGAGTTCCTCTTTTATTTATCGCTTCAGCCCTGAGATAACAAAGGAAAAAAAAAAAAAAAAAAAAAAAAGTCTCAAAATAAGGCACGGAAATAAGGATGAAAAAACACACACACACACACAAAACAAGGCATGGAATTCAGAATGAAATGGCTCACTTTCTTGAGCAAGTGGCATCAAGCCATAGCGTCCTCGAGGGTGACTACGTCGAAACTGTCGAGATCAAAATCGTCAAGTGACTCCGTGGATCCGTCTGTCAAGTTGACTCTGTGATCTCTTACCGAATTTGTTGTTCCAGCTGTTTGCTCGACATTGAAACGCTCTGGTACATTCTTGAAATCAGCAATTTCTGAGGCATTGCAAAATTTTGTCGAACTACCAGGCCCAACAATTTTCGCAACATCGTGAACCTCTGACGAACTCGTGGGCTCCTTGATATTCAAGAGGTTTATGTCAACCGGGATGTCACAAGTCTCAAGCGTAGTCTTTGACTCCAAGACAAGATCTCCTATTTCTTCCGGGTCCATTAATTTTTCATTCGAGTCTTCGGGCACCTTGTAAATGTCGGTAGACGCAGAATGTGGTTCGGACCTCAACACACCCGATTGAGTGAGCGCAAAGAAAGCACACTGTGAGCTGAAACGATCATTTTTGAGAGACACTTTGAAAGGATGCTTGAAATGGGAGTTGCTGACGATAATATTCAAAGTCACCGCCTGCGATTGCGCGATTCCCGCGTGCTGCGCTATAGTCTCTGATGCAACTATCTTGTCCAAGAAGTTTCTCACTTCAAGTGTAGTGTTCTCGAGCTCAAAACGAGCGTTGGACTGGTTTCTCAAAACGAATTGCATCAAAGATGGGCCCTTCGCATATACTTCGAGCAGAAGCTCAGTGGCCACATCGGCCTTTGACGACGCATCTGAAAACGAGCCCTCACCGAGCTCTTGTGTGGTATAATCATAGGATGAGTTATCCAAAGCGGGGTTTATGTTCATCGATTCAACGTTGCTCGTGCCCTTGGAGGATGCGCTTCCGAGCTTCTGACTCGAAATCAGGACGGGTGCTTGGACGGGCTGTTTAAGGCGTTTTTGTGGGCTTTCCGTTCCCAATATGACAACCAAACGAAGGCAGCCATCGGCCAAGAGGCAATTTATCATGGATATGTAAATGTCCTCTGTCAGATTCTCTCTCACACGAACGAAGTTTCCCTTCTTCAGCTGGTAGAGAATCATGACACGATCAGCCCACTCATAAAACAGAAGCTCGGGACATAATTCACTTTTTAACAGACGATGTAATTTGCGACAGCATTTGGCTTGCTTGCGCTCAATAGAATGCTTTCTCACGCTATCCCCGTTGATGAAATGAACTTGAAGGTCGAACATTGCGGTTTGTAAGTTGCCTCAGGGATGAGGAGATAAGATAGAACCTCGGGGTGGCATCTTCTGCAGTACGAGCGTGGGGCATGGAGTCCTTTCAGATGCGAAATGGAGGGTTTGGGATTCATCGCAACTGTGGGGAAAAATACGTGCCTGTTGCGTGATGGACTAAGTGCTCTTTGCAATTGGTCTTTTTCAACGAATTGGCGTTGGCCCGGGCAAACCTGATCGACGCCGGTACCGCTTACTTGCTAGCCCTGTGGTGATCCGGGACAGTGATGGAGACCAGCCGCACGAAGCCATGCTGCACCGGTACACCTCGTCCCATCCCCACTTCTGGCCCGACCGCGAACGTACGCAACACGTGAAAGGAAGCCATGAAATGAGAAGAGAGAAAAAGCGAGTAAAAAAAATCCGATCGTGGCCGAGTTGAGTCGGGGAGAGCCGCAGTATGTGTGACAAGCGGTCCCTTTGGCAGCCTGCCCCGATGCCAGGCGCCGGCCAGAGGTTGGTGGCTCCAGTTGCCAAATTGGGGAAGTGCTGATAGTATGCGCAGCCGAAATGATGTCTAATCATGTGAGCGTGCGTCGCGAGCTTTTCTACTCTCGAGACGGCTCTTCTCACCTACAATTACCACTACCCGAACATCTCCAATTCAATGTCGTTACAACTCAAAAAGCAGAGATTCAAAGCGTCCTCTCTCTGGGCGGGCGCAGTCGTTGTCGGCTTGGGCTTTTTGGTCCTCAAGACCTTTCCCCACATCAAAACCTCCGTCTTGGGCGGTACCCCGGAAGATGATGAAAACGAACCAGTGGAGGCCAACCCCAGTCAAGCATCGCAATCTGCCAGTTCTCTCGCTGAGTCCGGTGTTCTCCATTCTTCTGAGATCCTGCAGTGGTCCGACGCCAAATTGAAAACCTATTTAGCCGTGGTACGTAATAGTCGACCTTCTCTTGCCAAACCTACTAACAACGCAAGAGGGATGTCAGTGCTCCTCCAAATGCTACTCACGCTGAGCTTGTTGCCATTGTTACTTCTATTCAAAAGAATGCCTAAGCTCGATATGGGCCTAATAATCTCGCTCAGAGCCATGCTTCTACGGTTTTTTTTATTGCTATGGTCCACTTTTAAAACATAGTCTTTCCTGGTAATACACATATATGTATATTCCGGTTCACAAACATGCGGACGGACTCCAGAACACTGCATCTTCCGAGCTCTAGATTTGCTCACTTGTCCACGCCTTCAAAGCGTCTTCAAAGATGGTCCGCGTCAATCCTTTCTTGTAGTTCTCGATGTATGCGAAGTGGCAGTTGATGGTCTCCACGTCTCTGTTTCTAGCCTCGTCATCAAATAAAATGGCACTGCCGGCTTTGAGCTCTTTCTCCATCCCGAGCTCCTTCACGGCCCGTGTGATGTGTTTGGTCTTGGTGCCTTCTCCCCACTGAAGCGAGTCAAACACCTCGATCATTGGCTTGCCGTTTATCTTCAAGAGTTGGAGAATCTTCTTTGCAATGTGCGGTGTAGGTGTTCTGCTAGCGGACACAATTGTCACGTTGTTGTCAAGTAGCTCCTGAAGAATGGACTCCACATCCGGATTGAGCCCCAAAGAGTAGCCCGATGAATCAGTGAGCTTCTGGTCAGTGACTCTCTTGATAGGAGGATCGACGTGATAGTCACACCAAAATGGCCACAACGTGTAGTCCAAGTCGAAAACAACAATCGACGGGTATTTGTAGCTTGACATTGCAAAAATAGCTATGTTGGTGGTGATGCGCTTATCCGCCACTTCGCTCGGTCGCTCCACGAAAACTCGCAGTGCGCCGGCCGCAGCCAGAAGCCACTTGCTACATTGCGGCCTTCCGTTGATAAACATAGTCCTCCTCCATGTTTTGTAGAATTAACGTGATAGCCACAATTATGAGACAGTCGGGATCAACACTGAAATTCAGCTCAGTGTCGACGGCCAGGTTGCAGGGAAGGGAAAGAGTAGATAGCTTGCGGGTTCGACTGAAGTGCACCTTCGAAGGCGTGTAAACGAAGGTTCCACAGCTCATTGACGACCCGTATTTGGCAGTCTGGGGCTCTTTCACTTTTAAGAAGAAAAGGTTTTTGAATGTGCTCCCAAGGACCTTACTTTTTTTGTTGACGGTAAGAAGCGAGTCTAGTCCATCTAGCAAGCTTTCTTGGCCCTTGTCCAAGAAAAACAACTCATACAGAAAGTAGTTAGGATCTTTGAAAAAATCAGAAGTCCTCAAAAATCGGTATCGATGTTGTGCAATGTTGAAGTCCACTATTGGTAGTCGGGAGTGGCTGATGACAATCACCTCTGTACCCTTGATGTGTAATCTGTATCTGGTGTATCCCACAAACGACTTTTTGTAGGCTTCACCTATGAGCTTGTTATCAACCTTGTCGTAGAGTCTGTCAGCTGCCTCAGGAGAGGGAAGACACTCAAAGTATTTCAAAACGCTCAACTCGCCTACCCCAAACGTGTGATTTTTGCTACAAATAAGAAGTGGAAGTCCCTTTGATTCGTTCTGCTCGTCCTTGGCAACTTTGAATCTCAAATCTTTTTTCGTAAACCTGGAGTGATCTTTGAATAGTTGCATATTGCTTTCGGAACAGAATGCCTTGAGATTAGAATCCATGATACCGTTACAAACGACAATCTCACGAATGCCTCCGGACGAGTAGCAGGGAGGCTCCTGCTCCGTCTGTTTCTCTTTATCCATTTACTGGGGTATGAGCGAATGGGCACAAAGATGATAAGTAATACGCATGTCTGCAAACACAGCTCTCGCATATGGAAAGCGCACGATTAACGGACGAGTGCAATGTGAGAAATTTCAAGTACTGATTATTAAAATGAACTTCAATCTTTTGACTCGAATTCCGAGTCTTCGGTGAGTTTTTTTCCATGGAACTGGGAAGAAGTTCCCTCGCGAATTCGGCGTCCAAAGAAATCAAACTCTTCCTCAGGGTACTGAGGCGGGAGCTCGTCTCCTTTATCCAAGAGTTCGTCTTTCACTTGTAGCTGGTCACCATACTGTGGTAGACATGCCAAGCCCCGCTGGCCGTCGATTCGACGATCACTGGTGGAAAAGAACCCGTATTTTCGAACATTCGCCTCGATCCAAACAAAGCCCATTTGCCCGAAATTGGCTTGAAACTTCCCGTTGGCCGAGAAGCATCCCACTGCAGGATACATGTCCAAATAACATCCTTTCATGACGTCCATGATTTTGCGCCCATTTCTCGTGATGAAGTACGTTCCAGACGTAACCACGTATCCAAATCCAACCACGTCAGATTGCTTCAACGGCGGGAGCACCTGCGCATTATATAAGCTTTGATCGCCGAGATGTTGCTGCAAAGGAGTGGGAAAGGGTTTGTTGATCTTGAGATTTCCAGTGGACTCGTATGCAATGGAAAAGTTATTGTATCCAGGTAGCCGGAAATCGGCCGGATACGGCTTGGATACTAACCCAATAGCGAAGTGTGCATTTGGTAGGTCGTCAAAAAATTCGAAAACTTTGATTTCGAAATATATGGTATCAGGGGTTCTGTTCTTTGTTGGAAGAGGGTAGTTCAAAATGGTTGTTGCAGTGGAATAGGGAGTGTCATTATTGATAAAAGAGACCTCTGTTTTATCCTGGACAATATATCGGGCGTTGAGAACGTCGCTGTCCTGGTTGAACTCGAACGCATTGATACCGAAGTCCTTGATTAGTAGATCGACCTCCCGTGTGAATGTTTTGCCTCTCACATGGCCCTTTATTGGTGGATTGTTTCTCAGGAATTCCTCGCCGCGAATGAAAGCCAGCTGTTCTTCTGGAGAGAGGGTGGAGTATTCGAATTCATCTGCCAAGTGTAATAAAGATTCTTCATCATTAAGAAAAGCTCGATCGATATCTCCTGATCGGAAAGCTTTGCTGTTGAGTGATGTTCTATCTGAGCCGGCAGAGGATAGCTGCAATATAAGAAATAAGACAAATAGAACCAACACCAGGCTGCCGAGGATGACCCACTCCAATATTCCCAACATACTGGACGCTTGGTTGTGTTTTGATGGATCTTACCTGCTGCGCACTACAGTCTGGTTCTCATTATCTGCATGTAAAATCTCCGGAGTATGGCACTGTCGACATCGCGCGGTGATAATTAAAGCGTGGATGTGATAATAAAAAATAAGCTATCTATTTATGCATGGTAAGAAAAATCTAAGCGTAGAATCCTTGTTCCTTCAAGTAGCCGACAACTTGGTCCAACAGAGCACCAACATCGGAAGTCAAAACGAACGAGTTGGTTCTGTCGTCGTTCTTCTCGGTGATATAGATCACATTGTCTTGGCCGACAGCTTGAGAAATAGCTGCAAGGTCACCCTCTTGGACGACAATGACACCGGAACCAGCCTTGACCAACTCATTGACAATGTAAGGGTCGGCGCTCTCAGAGCTCAATCTAGTGATACGGCGGCCACCAGTGAACTGGTTCAACACAGACTGAGCCGCACCGGCAAAGTGCTCACCAAGCGTGTTCTCAGAGTTGATGAGGATGGCGAAACCTTGAGAGTAACGAGGTGGGTAGCTTTCTCTCAAGATTTGGACAACTTCGGGGTAGGAGAACCACTCAGGGATCTCAGAACCGTCTCTCAAACGTTGTCTCAACTCAGTACCGGAAATGTTGGCAGTCTTCACCTTGGAGGTGTCGATGGTGTCAATTGGGGCGTATCTGTCCTCTTCTGGCAAGTAAGTGACCATTCTGAAGGGAACAATCTTGATCTTGGAAGACAATTCGTCGGAAACAGACTCCAACAAGTCCTGTGCATCGTACGGACCGTAAAAGTCCACACCTTGGGAGTTCTTACCAGGGCCAGCGTGGTCTCTGCCGACGATGAAGTGGTCGACACCGTAGTTCATACGGATCAATGCGTGCCACAAGGCCTCACGGTCACCACCCATTCTCATCGCTAGAGGCAACAAGGAGATGGTGGCCAAACCGTCGGGGTACTTCTTCAAGATTTGTTGGTACACCTTAACTCTAGTGTGGTGATCGATGTCACCTGGCTTAGTCAAACCAACCACAGGGTGGACCAAGATGTGGCCGTCTTCGCCCAAATCCTGTGCGGCTCTAACGGTCAACTCTCTGTGAGCTCTGTGCATAGGGTTTCTTGTTTGAAAGGCGACAATCTTCTGTTGGTCCCAGCCCAAGTTGGCGAACTCCTTTCTCAACTCGCTAGGGTTCTTTCTGAGAGGAAGGTAGTCGTAGTGGGTGGGGTAGTCCAAACCTTGGATGGATCCACCGATGTAGTACTCGCCAGCAATGTCGTTCAAGTACTTGACGGCAGGGTGCTCTGGGTCACCACGGAAGACCTTGGAGGCTTCGTTGGCCTTGTTAGGTTTGTAGATGGACTCGATGGTCAAAAGTGCCAAGAGCTTGTTGTCTCTCAAGTCTTGCAAAGCCACCTTGTCACCCACAGAGAAGGACTTGGCAACCTGCTCAGAAACGTCAAGCGTGATAGGGATGGACCACAACAAGCCCTTGCCGGTGGCGGAATCCTTGGCGGAGGTCAATCTCATGTCCTCCACAACGGAGGAGTAGTCATCCTCGTTCATGAATCCGGTCAAAGGCGAAAATCCACCGTTCAAGATCAACTCCAAGTCACAGAGCTGTCTCTCGGTCAACTTGACAACAGGCAAGGCATTCTGCTGGATCTCAGCGACCAACTTGTCTTTGATGGCTGCATCTCTAGCAACCAAGTCTTGCAACACACCACCGTGGGGTTGAGGAATAGGCATTTTCCGTAGAGCTGGCCGGGCGAATGGCCGGGGTCGTGGACGTTTATAGCAAAAGCTGCAAAATGATCAGACAATCGCACGTGACGCGTCGCGACCACGCTCCGGCGCTAGCGCTGGCGGCGGCGGGCGGCGCTGGCGCGGCGGTGCCGGTTGACTTCTGCCTTTTTGCTTCGCCCGGTTGCGGCGAGCCCGCACCGTTTGTTTCTCCGGGTGCCCGTATTTTGTCTTTAGGCGGTGCGCCATCTACTGGTATTCCGCGTGCCACCGCCCGTGTTCCCCCGGTCTCCCGGACAATTGGTCCACGAGCGCAACTCCAATTTCTTCGTCGTATCTTTGCTTTTTTTTTCTCCACGCTCGAACTTTGGATTTGGTGCAATCGCCGGGCCATGGTTGTTCGTCATGGCCGCAGTTGAACCCACGTCCGCCCGCGGCGTGCGCCCGGAGTGCTCGCCGGCGAGTTTTTCGCCACGCCCGGCCCTGCGAGCCCAGTAGAATTCGTCAGCAACTAGACCCAACGGATGCTGGCGTGCCGCAGGAAAAATAAGACTATGTTGAAGCCGCCGAACGTATGAAATGGTTTGCAACCACCCCCACATGCTGCCCCACATGCCTTTGATCCGATCAGTGGCCGAACGTGTAGTTTTCCCCCACGTAGGGTGGGGCTTTCCCATTTGGGCGCTTTGTTGAGTCTCGATCGCGGGGAAGTTGGAGAGGGACTTTTTTGTTCCAGCGCAACGGCGTCCGGGGCCGCGTGGCGGAAAATCGTGAAAGCCTCCAGAATACAAGCCGGGCACTTACCGGCCAGGCGCCCCTCTGCCCATGACGAATTTGACCATTGCTGCCCTGATTGATTGCCCTCTGGCCAGCCTCAGCCAGTGCGGTCTGACAAAGCAACCGCGAAAATATCTGGCATATTTCGGGCCTGTCGACGTCCGAGATCTGTATGCCAGATGTGCGATACTCGCTGCCGGCCAACAAGCGTGTCCTGTGTAATTATATAAGGACTACCGATTCCCGACTCGCTGCCTCCGAACTTTTCATTGTTCTGGTAACACTTCTTTTGAAAAACAAAACATAAAAATGTCTGCTCCTACGTATGTACCATTCGACTAAAACTGTCGGCCCGGCCAACATCTACATCCTCGGTCCAATTTGCCCTTCCCCTCTCGGCTTGCCTCCTGGTGTATTTATTTAAACACTTGTCTCGCCCACCAAATTTTCACGCCCCCCACCCCCACTTTGTTGAGCCATGTCCCCCACAGACAGAATAACTCTTCTACATAACCACCTTACTAACAATGCCAGTGGTGATCTCGGTTTGATCGGTTTGGCCGTCATGGGTCAAAACTTGATTTTGAACGCTGCTGACCACGGCTACACTGTCGTTGCCTACAACAGAACCGTTGCTAAGGTTGACGAGTTCTTGGACAACGAGGCCAAGGGCAAGTCCATCATCGGTGCTCGTTCCATCGAGGAGCTTGTTGCCAACTTGAAGAGACCAAGAAGAATCGTGCTTTTGGTCAAGGCCGGTAAGCCTGTTGACGCTTTCATTGAGCAATTGTTGCCACACTTGGAGAAGGGCGATATCATCATTGACGGTGGTAACTCTCACTTCCCAGACTCCAACCGTCGTTTCGAGGAATTGAAGAAGCAAGGTATTCTCTTTGTCGGCTCCGGTGTCTCCGGTGGTGAGGAGGGTGCCCGTCACGGTCCTTCCTTGATGCCTGGTGGTCACCCAGATGCCTGGCCACACATCAAGGAGATCTTCCAAGCCATCTCCGCCAAGTCTGACGGTGAGCCATGTTGCGACTGGGTCGGTGATGCCGGTGCCGGTCACTACGTTAAGATGGTCCACAACGGTATTGAGTATGGTGACATGCAATTGATTTGTGAGGCTTACGACTTGATGAAGAGAGTTGGTAAGTTCACCAACAAGGAGATGGGTGACGTTTTCGCCAAATGGAACAAGGGTGTTTTGGACTCTTTCTTGATTGAAATCACCAGAGACATCATGTACTTCGATGACCCAACTGACGGTAAGCCATTGGTCGAGAAGATCTTGGACTCTGCTGGTCAAAAGGGTACCGGTAAGTGGACCGCCATCAACGCCTTGGACTTGGGTATGCCTGTCACCTTGATTGGTGAGGCTGTCTTCTCCAGATGTTTGTCTGCCCTCAAGGGCGAGAGAGAAAGAGCTTCCACTGTTTTGGCTGGTCCATCCGTCGAGGGTGACTCTCCTATTACTGACAAGCAAAAGTTTGTTGACGACTTGGAGCAAGCTTTGTACGCTTCTAAGATTATGTCTTACGCACAAGGTTTCATGTTGATCAGAGAGGCCGCTAAGGAGTACGGCTGGAAGTTGAACAACCCAGCCATTGCCTTGATGTGGAGAGGTGGTTGTATTATTAGATCCGTCTTCTTGGGTGAGATCACCTCTGCTTACAGAGAGACTCCAGACTTGGAGAACTTGTTGTTCCACCCATTCTTCCAAGACGCTGTCAACAAGGCTCAACAAGGTTGGAGATCCACCATTGCTAAGGCTGTTGAATTCGGTGTTCCAGCTCCAGCTTTCACCACTGCCTTGTCTTTCTACGACGGTTACAGATCTGCTAAGTTGCCAGCTAACTTGTTGCAAGCTCAAAGAGACTACTTCGGTGCTCACACCTTCAAGGTCTTGCCTGGTGAGGAGAACGACTTTGTTAAGGGTGACTGGATCCACGTCAACTGGACTGGTAGAGGTGGTAACATCTCCGCATCTACTTACGATGCTTAGGTGCGGCTTATTAGCTTTTTAATCAAATTATCTTGTCGAATTTAAATCTATATTGTAGAAAATCTAAACACTGGCTGTCAAAGGATCTCTCTTCTTCATTTCCAAGATAAGATCGTCTTTAGGGAAAATGGTAGCGAAGACCTTGATTTCCTCAGAAATATCAGTCTTGTGGTGAATCATGTCGGAGTTCATGGCGAACTTACCCAACATTCCGGTAAAAAGCATCAACACATATCTTTGACCCAAGCAAACGTGAGGACCAGTACCAAACACCAACCAACTGCGCTTTGTCATGTCACCAGAAGCATTTTCCCATCTCTCTGGGATAAAGTTGTCTGGGTCTGGGTAGACCTCAGGGTCGTGCAAAGCAGGATACAATGTAGGAATAAGCATGGATCCCTTTGGAGCAGTGTAGTTTTCTGTGACTGGGAAGGGTTGCTTCACAACATAAGGCACCATCAACACAGGTGGTCTGTAACGCAAAGTTTCGAGCACACAGTTATGGGTGTATGTCATTTGGTTGATCAAGTCGAGGGACAAGGGCACACTAAGGTCCCTGTTTCTGACAGCAAGTTGTTCCTCTCTGATTTTTTCAACAACATCAGGTCTGTCTGCAACAATCTGGAACAACCAACAAGCCAAGGAAGAGGAGGCATCTTGGGAAGCGAACAAAAATGTGAAGATTACTTCGGAGATCTCCTTGTTGGTAAATTCTCTGATCAACAACTTGGACTCAGGATCATCGAGATGGTTGTCTTTGGCATTCTTCATTAAGTAGATCCACTCATCCATGATACAAGTTGGCTTACCATTTTGCTCATTGATGTAAAGCTTGGCCTTAGCGGCGCAGCTCTCGAAAATCTTCATTGTGTCATCAGCAATCTTCTTACCGTACCATGTTTTGGTATAAGGAATAATAATGGGGAAGTTGACAAGTTCCAAAGCAGCGGTAATTCTGAAGTAGTTCACAGCGATAAGCTTAATTTGATCCTCAGTAATGAAGTCACCGCAAAAAGTTCTCAAGGACAAGGCACACATCAACTCTCTGAACTCGGGGAAAAACTCTCTTGGGGCGTCGTACAGGCAGAATTTGTCAAGATAGATGTCCATGTACTTCTCGAGCACAGGAAGGTAGATTTCCAAGGCTTTCAGAGTGAACAAGCCGTTCAACGAGCGGCGGTAGTCAACGTGGGCCTTTCCATCCAAGAACACCCAGTTTGTGGGTCTAAGAATCTTAATGGCAACATCAACAACGCAAGGCTTGACGTACTTAGGAGAAGAGAGAATTTTTCTGGCAAGTTCCCTGGAGGATGCAATAACCACAAACTTGTGGAAAATCGAGACACAAGACAACGGACCCGAGTTCCACTTAGCAAGGTACTCCTCGAACTTTGGGTCCAAACTCTCCAAGAAGGGACCGATGATGGGCCAAAATTTGAATTTGGGGCCGGCAATAGAGCCCTTTCTGATTTGGTACATGACTTGGTCGTACGTCAAAACACCCGCCACCACGGTGAAAGCAATCTGCCACCAGGAAAGCGACAGATAAACATCGAGAGCACGGGAAACGAAAGAAAATGACAAGCTCTCCAGCTGGACTGGGTCCCAAGCTGACGAGGCGTTGTTAAAGCTCATTGTTGAGAGATGAGGTGCTCGCAAGGATGAAGGGGAATTTATCTGGCTCGGGAGCCGCAGCTATTAGTACGAAAGATGGTAAACATGCTGAACGAGAACTTTTTTAATGGTATGTACAGTCCGCGATAGCTAAATCGAAACCAGGCCTTCAGGGGAATCGGCATCTGCCCATAATGGCTGGTTGGGAGCTCGTTGGCACGGCGTCTATCAGCACATCTTCCGTCTATTTTTAAGGTTCTTTCAGGGGCTCGTTGGCGTCATATTGTTTGGACACCCAACGAAGAGAACAAACGGTGTATTCGTCGTATCACGTGCGAGACGCGCCTTGTCTACAGTCGTCGTATAGCGCTGGTAACGAATACCGCGCGCGTGAGTGGTGGGCCGGACAAAAAATGAGCCGTTCCACTGCGGCTGCACCGGACTTGCGACGTCACTTCCCGCTGCTCCAGAGCCGCACCGAGCATCTCTGAACGGATAACAGACGGGGAGAGAGGAGGTGAAAGTGGAGCGAAAGATGGGAAAACGAAACGAAAAGCAAACAGCAGTCGTCCATTAACTTTGTAAATCTAAAAAAATGGGGAAGAAGTGTCCTCCTCAGGTAGAGCACATTTCCGAGAAGTGCTCGGCCGCGGCCAAAAGCAACCAGGATCAGTCGCACAGTGCGCCAGAAGTTTTTTCGCAGCAGCCTCCCGATTCTTTTCGGGCTTCTTGGACGCACCGCTAAAATATCATGAATGTTCGCGCATCACGTGACGCACATCCCGAAGAGATGAGATGAGAAGGAAAACCACCGTGTGCATCAGAGGCAATGGCTAAACGGAAATTGGAGGGGGTCCAGAGACGGACCAACAAGGTAAAGAACAAGCAGGATGCCTTACTTTCGGCCAACACCTTTTCTGGCACTTTGCCCAATGAGGACTGGGAGAGTGAACAGGCCTACGAACTCAAACCTCGTACGTTGCAACCTAACAACGAGGTCGAAGGTTTGCCGATTAAGAGAGGCGGAAAAATCGAGCGTATCGTCAAAAACCATCCTTCACAAAAAGAACAGGAGGACGAGGACGAGGATGAGGAGAAAAGCGATGAAGAGCCAGCCCCAGCACAGCCGGAAGTGAAACGGAAGAAGTTCGCCATCGAACTCGACCAATCTCTCTCTCCTCGCGAGCGTTTGCAGAAAATCAAGGAAGAGGTTGCCAACTTAGCATCCAGGTTGATGGAAGACCCTGAGGAGAACATCGACAGTCTTGGTAAACTTCGGGCTCTTGCAGAGTCTGAGAACCCAGTGACATGTCAGATTGCAATTTTAGCGTTGGTGCCTGTCTTCAAAGCTTTGGCTCCTGGCTACAGAATCAGAGCTCTTACCGAAAGTGAACAACGGGAGAGGGTCAGCAGAGAAATTGCCCGCTTGAGAAAGTTCGAGCAGGGGCTTGTTCTCAACTATCACGAATACATTAAATTGATCTCTAAATTGGCAAGAGTCTCTGCTCTGAACTCACAGAACAGCAAAAGAGTGTCCCCTACCGATGTCAAATTGGGCGAAATTGCTTCCAAAGCAGCATGTGAGCTTTGCTTGTCGTCATTGAGACAATTTAACTTCAGAGATGAGCTCTTCACTATCCCAATAAGAAGACTCAACAAGAAGCCCACCGATGCGTCTGACTTGGCTATCTTTACTCAATGCATCAGAACCTTGGAAACGGTATTGAAGGATGATAAATCTCACGGCAGCATCACTTTCGATGTCGTTCGTCTCATGTGCAAGGTTATCCGGGATAAGAAATTTAGAGTCGACGAAGCTGTCTTGAACATCTTTTTGAGCTTGTCTTTGTTGGATGATTATGACCCTAACAACCAAGAAAAGCCAGAAAAAGCTAAGATAAAAAAAAAGGATAGAGCTCACTTGTCCAAAAAGCAAAAGAAACAAAGAAAAGAAATGAAAGAAATTGAAGCTGAGATGAAAAAAGCAGAGCAGGCGATCACAGCAGAAGAGAGAGAAAGGTTTCAATCCCAAACTTTGAAGCTGTTGCTCACACTTTACCTTGAGATTTTGAAGGCAGCCTCAACTGAGATCGACGAAGACTCGCCAGCAAAGTCTTTGACTGCTGCAGTCATGGAGGGTCTCTCGCGCTTTGGACAAATGTCTAACTTTGATCTTCTCGGAGACTTCCTCGAGGTCCTCAGAGAAACTATGACCAACATTTTCCAAGATCACACCATTCAAATCGACAATTACGGCATTAGATCTGAAGACAATGACGACAGCACTGGAGGAATTTACACGACCGAGGAGGTCAGAAAACTCCTCTTGTGTATTACCGCCGCATTCACGTTGATTCTCAACCACGGCGAGGTCGGTAGATTGCCCATGTCGTTCGACTTATCGAAGTTCATTTCCACTCTCTATACCGTTCTAGCAGATGTTGCAGTCAGTCCAGACTTGGAATTTTCTCACAAGTCTTTGCGCTTGGCCGACCCGCTCTCGCTTTCGGATCTCCCTGAAAAGCCTGCGGTGAACGTTTCTACCAATGCCGAGTTATTGTTAAAGAGTCTTGATATTATTTTCTTCCGTTCTAGAAACGGAAGTGTGGCTAGAGCATTGCCGTTCACGAAACGTCTTTATCTCGCTTCATTACAGTTACCAGAGAAAACCACAATTGCCACGTTGAAATTTATCGCCAAACTCATAAACAAATACGGTGACGGAATCAAAGGTTTGTGGAACACAGAAGAAAGAATAGCAGGAGATGGTAATTATGTGTTGGGCATTGAAAGAGATGATCGCGAGGTCGACATCGAAAGAAGCAACATTGGCTCAGCTGTATTGTGGGAGAACGTGCTTCTCGACAAGCATTACTGTAATCTCATCAAGGACGGCTCACGTAGCTTGATGAAGAACAGCAAAGAAACGAGAACGAAATAAGGTAAGAGGTATACACGAAAATATATATTACAATTTCAACAAAGTAGTTCATGAGTGGCATTTATTCAGTTTGATGAGACAAAGGGCCAAGCGAATCTGCGGATTGCCAAGCCATCGTCAAGATGACGTTGCTGCCATCAGTGAGTGTTTTGAGTGTAGTTGACGATAAATCAATGCAGGTTTATTTGACAAGATCCAAGTTCTCGTAGACAGATCCAGAATTCTTGTACAAATCAGAGGCCTTGACACCTTCGCCAGAGGCTTCGTTGGCTTTTAATTGTTGATACATCAATCTGGCCTTCTCACGTTCTTTGAAGCCATGCAAACATTCGAAGTAGTCATCAAACACTGGCTGGCACTCCTTTTTCGTGGTGGTCTCGGCAGAGGTGTAGCATTCCACAAGCGTTTGGAATTCGTAGAAACACCTTCTAGTGCCTCCTGATCTGGAATATGGTTGCATGACGATTGAGGTGCTAAGGGATGATTACAACGTCTTGTTTTTCATATACTTTTATTGGTTCGCAGTTTTGAGTAACGTACTACTTTTTCTCCAGTCGCGCTGCAGACTCTATTGATACTTCACTCAGACAAATGCGAGCATTTCGCGGACACAATTCCTCACCGCGTAGTACAATGCACCAAGTTGTCCATCAATGACAATGTCTCCAGTGTCCTCGCCCTGGAAGTTTCCTTGAATGACCTTTCGGATGGCAATTTGGTTGTTGACAACCAATGTGCCCTCTCCCTTGAACTCGGCATTGAGATCCAACGCTAAGAGCTTCCGCTTAAGCTCAGGAAGTCTCACATTACCAATTGCAAGCGAAGGACCGAAATTTGGAGTTTGGTCTTCGTCAGCCATTAACAGCTTTTTGTCATCGCGCGACGTAGATCCTTGCGATGGCACAAGCACAAATTGGCTTGCACCAATCTGTCCCTCTCCCACCTTACTCAATGCAAGTTGAGAATCGTAAATGCCCAACTCTCCCTCCACCTGTGCAACCTTGTAGTTACCGTTCAAGGCTTGCCACTTGAGCCCACCATTCAATTGCTCATCGAGCTTTACCTCGAATTCACTGAACTTACCATAGCCGTCATTTCCGACCTGAAGGTTTGCATTGTACTCCGCAGCGACAACATTAATATCCGTTCCCTTTTGCGAGCTTCTCTTTGAATTCCACACTCGGATTTTTTTGGATGAGACCAACGAGTCAGGATGTGCGGTATTTTTCTCATCTCTTTGCTTATCGAAGGATTCTTTCAACAACTTGCAACCATCTAAAGTGGGAGAAAATGATTTGGAATAGGACTGGTCCGGTAACAACACCAAGTTCTCAGGCCTTAAGACGTAGACAATCATAGAAAGAGATCTGAAGTCCACTGCACCAGAAAGATCCACAAATGACAAGCCACAACGGAAGTTTAACTCTTGACTATTAGACCTACCCTTGAGTATACGCTTGACGGGTTTGAACAAAGAGTCGAGGTTTCTTTGTAGCAACTGGTTATTGAGCTGCTCTTGTGGGGTAAGCTTGTTGGAATTGTCTCGTTGTCCGTCTCTGTTTCTTCTAGAGCCGCGGCCTTCGTCTTGGGAGGATCCCCATTTGCCCTTATCGTTGAGTTCGAATTTTCGTTTACTTTCGCTGATGAGCTTATTGTTAGCGTTGTTCTCGTCGCTTTGTTGGAAATCTTTAATGTCAATGACTTCACCATAATCATCAAACTTTCGTTTCTTACCAGAGAGGAATGGAAACATTGCTTGCTTTGGTTTCAATTTATAGGTGATTCGGATGTCCACAGGCTTGTTTGTAGTCAAGTTTTCCGTGATATAATCGGACACGAAGGCCTCGTGGGAGCTGAGAGCAGCAGTGACCGTCTCATTTTGTACTATTCTTGCCGCAGGAGTCGCAAGCTCCGGAGATGTATTCTCCACAGGCACATCTTCATCACTCGAAACAGCCTCATCATCGTCAGAAGAGTCATCATCATCATCATCGTCCTCGGCGTTCAAAATATTCTTGTTCTTCTTATCCCTGACCTTTTCTAAGAGTTTCTGTCTCCTCATGTGGGAAATTTTATCCTTGAAGGCAGCAAGCTCCAGGCCTGTGAGTGACTCTTCCGATGTCCAAGACTTCAAGGGAATTTTCTTCTCGAAAGGAACAGGAATACCATCTTCTGCCACACCACCATTTTTTGCCAGCGCTGACTTATACCATTCATCATAAAGATTGGCGGTGATCGTATCGAAGTTGGCAAAAGGCGACTTTTCGGTTAGGATTATAGTGTTTTTTTCATCCCTGCAAAGCAATTGTAATGCATCGGTAGACAAGTCTCCATCTCTGAAATCTAATCCCGACGCAAAAACGATTTTTGGGCCCGGAAGCTGAATGAGTTCCTTGGGGTCCAGAAGTAAGTCAACTTTGGAAGGCTCAAAGGGAACTCTACTATAAGCTCTGTCTTCTGCGGCAATCCCCTCATATTCTTTAATAAGTTGGGACGACATCCAGTCTAACAAGTTGGAGGCGTAGCTGAGAACTTTGGTTCCTGAATATGAGAGGAAGTAGACCGGGATGGCGGCTCCTTGAATGTTGGCCAAGTGGTCGTCGACAATGTGTAGAAGCTCCAAGAAACGACCCGAAACACTGACGGGCATAAGCACAGCACCTCCGTTAGCAAGCGTTGCATCGACGAGTTGAAGAAACTTCTCAGAACGTTTTTTGTGTGATGCCAGAGAGCCGAGGTCGGTGCTGGTAATCAAGGTTGTGGGCCGCACTAAGGAAGAAAGTGGGTTACCGGTAGTGGGAGAGAGAAAGCTTGCGCTATTGAGGAATGAATCTTTGGAGTGGTTCCATGAAGGAGCATAAACGACCTTCTCCATTCTCTTTGTAATCAACCAAAAAGCACCTCCAAGCGAATGGCCTGAGTTGTAGGCTGTGAGGAGTATTCTGTTTTCAAGCATGGTCATATTTTGGAAGTACTTCACCAGAGTAATGCGGTCAAACCATTCGTCGACATCGTTCACCTCTAGTAAGGCAGTTGGTAAGGGTCCGAGGAAGCCTCTCGATCTGTAGAATTCCACGGTGGAGACTCGGCCAAGCTGACTGACCGCCACAGTCGAGTAAACGGGGATCTGAGACATGAGTATGGGAAATTTAACACATAGGAGAATGAAGCCACCAATAAATTCGGGAGTAGAGTGGGAGAGAAGTATAAGGTCGATTTCTGTCAAGTACTTCTCTATGAATAGAGCATCATCCGGCGAGACACCGTTCCAACCTGGGTCTGCCAACACGCGAATCTCATTGTCGAAGTTGAGCAATGTGGCTTTGAATGAACCGTCCGAGCCTTCGGGCGACAACAAAGTGAAGTTCACCATAGCCACTTCAGTCACTCGCTGAAAAACCCAAGCTATCGCCTCATGTGTTACGGTCGCATCAACAATTGTGTGCAGTCGCATACATAGCTATAGCTAGAGATGGAAACGGCGATGGCAGCCACCCTTTCCGAGTTTCTTGAGGGGCTACGTCAGCCAAGGGATAAAGGAAAAAAGAAAAAAAGAAAAAAAAAAAAAGAATCTATTTCACATATATTATTTATACAATCTCGCTAATCTTTCGCAAAGTTGATGCTATTTCTCGTATGATACGACAACAATGTCTCGGCTTGTGTCAAACCAGGCACACCATGAGTGGTGGTGATCCGTTCCAAAGAGTTCCGGCCACCAGTTTTGTACTCACCCCGCTTGATCATGTCAAGTCTCAAGTGATTTAAGTCCAATGGTTTGCTGAGAAGCTCCTGGTTGTATCTTGCTTGCTCAGAAATAGTACCATTTCTTGGCCTGCTTATCGTGCCCTTTCTGGATCTTGAAATGGTAGCCTTCCGTTTGATGGTCTTGAACGCTCTTGTGATAGCGGGCCCCTCCATGGTATGAATGGACTCTGCGTCCGTGTTAAGTGCTTTCTCCAACTGTTCTAACAATTCTGTATCACCTTCGTTAAGTCTGCGAAGAACGCGTTGCTTCTCCACGTCCTCAATGTTTGTGGGATCATATCCATCTGGATAGTCTCTGAACGAACCTCTTTGCACTTTTTCCCTGATGATATCGACATCGCGTGGTTTGAAGTTGCGATTTAAGAAGTCATAGATGAATCTTGGACCAACACAAATCACACAGCCGACAAACATACAACACCAAAAGCCGAGTGTTCCGAAAAGGTTGGGTGCTGCTTTGTAAAATTCGCCAACTGTTGTTGCTGCAGACCAGACACCGGTCCAAAAGAATAACACAAGGATCGAAAGAGAATCAATGAGCACAGTCAACCAATCCCATCTGAATTGCTGCAATATCACGTAAACATCACACGAAATCACACAAATTGCGCAAATCAAAACACCGACCCAAAACCGATGATCGACAGCCAAACCTTCATGATTCTGGAAAGTCACGTAGTACATCAAATATGGAAACCAGAAACAAATCACGGATTGGTAAGCGCCATCGAGCATATACCAAACAAACTTAAATTGAGACCACTCCTGACCGAGGATTCCGGATCGATAAAGCTCAGGTACAACCATAGATACAGTATCAGAAACATCCTGATCGAAAATGGCGAGGAATATGACAGGCAAAGATGTAAAGGCCAAATTGTAAAACATCAAGTAGGTGTACTCGAAGATGTATGAGCCATCAAAGTCGTTATAGATACCATACCACAAGCATGTAAGGGTGAACACGACGTTCTTGTAAAAAAATGCTGGTACCATCTCTGCTAATCTCTTGTACGACCATCTTCCATGCACGAGCAAGAGTCTTGTCAAGAAGCGGAATTGCCCGATGGCATAATCTGAAGCCATGGTCGCCTGTCTCCCCTCCTCACCAGCAATTCCGATACCAACGTTGGCTGCCTGAATCATAGCCACATCATTAGCACCATCACCAATTGCAAGAGTCATGACCTTAAGATTGTCTTTGACGACTTTCACGACTTCAGCTTTTTGAGATGGTGAAACACGACAGCAAATGACAGAGTTGCACTGTTTACCCAACAATAAAAACTTCTTTCTCAAACTGGTGTCCTCATTGAACACCATCGACAATGCAGCGCCGTCAATAATCAAGGCTATCTTCGAATCAGGTGGCGAATGAATTTTTCTAGAAATTTCAATTTCTTCATCGAGTTTTTCGGGAGTGTCCACTGAAAGATTGAAGTTCTCTAACAAATATGAGGTGATAAGATCATCAACATATTCAAGACCATGATCATCATGTTCGGGGCGAACAACAAGAAGTTTCATATCATTTCCCAAGAGGTTACAAGAGAAACCAATATTTATGGCCGTTTCAATTCTGTCACCTGTAAGAACCCACAACTTCAAGCCTGCCTTACCCAAGATAGAAATGGAGTCAGGGACTCCTTGCTGGAGACGATCCTCGATAGCAGTTCCTCCTAGAAGAGTGAGACCATTTTCAATCTCATCATTGAGTTTCTCGATGATTTCATCTTTCGAATCTTCTATTGATGAGTTAGCCTCCTTGAATCTCGCGTACCAATCTTCAAACATCTTTCCATCGAGTTCTTTTTGAGCAATGCAAAGTGTTCGTAAACCTTCCTTAGCAAAGTCTTCCAAGTGTAAGGCGGTCTTTTCCAAAAGAGAGTCATTGCGTGCGTGGTATAGTCTTTGATAAATGACATTATCGGCACCTTTAGTGTACATCATCAAACTTCCATTAGGTCCTCTCAAAATGCAACTCATTCTTTTCCTGGCAGAGGTGAACGGAATTATGTGAAGTAACTCATATTTCTGTCTCGCCCCATAGAAATCAAGAACAAGTGTTTTTCTGAGACGCTCGTGAAAAACAATTCCAACATCACGGGCAACCGCAACCAAAGCGGCCTCATCAGGTGATTCTGCCTTGAATGTCATAAACAGTTCATCATTTTCATCAGCCTCTGTAACCACAGTGTGGCAAAGAGCTAAGGCAAGCATGAACCTTTCGTTTGCCTCCTTTTGATCCGAACTTTCAGATTCTGGACCAAAAGTATCTATAACGTAGTCATTGGAAACGAAAGTCAACTCAGACTCACGGAACTGAGAATTGTTAGTATGAGCTGACAATCCCTGTACCATTTTCTCTTTGTCAGCCTGGATTGCTAAATTCCACTTCTCAGTCTCTTTAGGCACGTCTATGCCTTCACGCTTATCCATACCTTGCTTTGCTTCTGTGTAAGCCAACCCGTAAGATTTTCCGTCTATAGTGCACTTTTTGAAC
>JAKUBD010000024.1:0-36473 GCA_030563125.1 Metschnikowia laotica
AACGATCTTGTTGTTCTCGACAGTCGAGTCCAAGAAAGTGAATGGGTGGGATTGCTCCATGTGAGTCTCGATAACTCAAAATTTGCAGTCAAAAGTAACGGGCTTGTGGACGGATACTCGTCGAATGAGCAAGAATTGACTATTCGATTCGGTAGTTCGGATGTCAAGGTGGAGAAAATACTCACCACGGGCAAAGTTGTGGAGTTTGAAGTTAAAGCTCGCAAAAGAACAAATGCGGATAGCTTAACCGAGTGCAACTCATCCCAGATAAATGCTTTGAGCGAAGGGATGTCAGGTGATATTATCGATCTGGCTCACGATGGAGTAAACAGCACTCATTGGCAATCGGCGACAAATGGAACAGCAAAAATCTTGATAGATTTCAGAGATATAAAAAGTGTCAAGCAGGGTTTCATAAATTGGGGAAACTCCCCTCCTTCTCTGCTAAAGATTTTCGCTGCTTCCACGGATATGATGCTACGGTTCCCGGAATTACAATCGAACATTGACTTGATCAGTTTTGTGGATTTTGGCTCGACCTTGCGTGATGCATATGCATATGTCAACCCTACCGGCGTTTCCATTCCTCAAGATCAACTATTCGCAGAGGTGTACGAGACAGAAGTTACCATCTCAGAACCTTACGACGCAGAAGAAGCTTTACTTCTTACTCCCATGGTGAGACACAACACAACATCATTCGAACTAGACTCAGTGACAGAGACCAGGTTCATTCTTTTAGAATTCGAGGGTGTTCAAGGGCCTCAAAAGGGAGGGGCGAGAGTCTTCGACTTAAATTTTTTTTGACATACAAAAGCGAATCCAGCTTCATTATTTTGAAGTCCAGTTAAAATGAAATATGACCATATTTAGAAAATTTTTTCGTGTAACAATTTGCAATTAACTACTGAGACCATGACTATAACGGCATGGACTAATTTCGCATCTAAAATGACCCCACCTAAAAGCAGTCGTGCGGTGACAAACGGTGATAACCGAAGGATTGCGCTATCTACTATATGGTGCACACACAGTAACCCTGATGCGATGAAGAAGTTTCTAATAAGTCTCTGGCTCTATCATGGAATTCGTGGTTACCCCTTGAAAAGAGATGAACAGACCGACGCATCCACGAACAACTCAGATGCCATTTTTTGGTTCGTTTTCATCTTCTTGGCTTCGACTGCCCTACTGGTCAGTTTCTACGGAGTATATTATGCCTTGTTGTATAATCGCTCGAGATCACAGGAGGAAAGAAACAGGGAGGAAAATAACCAAGCGTATCTCGAACTTGACTCTGATGAACAAGAGCTTTTTTTTCAATCAAAGGACTACTTAGCAGCTAATCCATACCTGCGGGAGGACTTGTCTCTTTCACAAAAACTAAGCATCCAAGAAAAGGGTATTCAAGCGTGGGAATTCAAAAGGGATCCGATGCTTACCAACAATGATGTCTTGATTATCAACAAGCACGAGATCAACTTTTTCAAGGCTTTTGAGTGTTCTGTTCAAACTAATCTTCCCATACCGAGCTCAAATGATGTTTACTACTTTGAAACGAAAATACACTCTCTTCCAAGACCAAACGAGACGAAGATCTCGATAGGTCTTGCGATAAGCCCATACCCATGGTTCCGGTTGCCAGGGAGACACCAGCTCAGTATAGCTTATGACAGCGACGGTCAGCGGAGATACAACCAACCTTTTCCCTTTGCCACGGAGGCACCCTTTCCCACGCTAATCCAAGGAGATGTGGTGGGCGTCGGCTACAGAACTCGTTCGGGAACTGTGTTTTTCACCCGAAATGGTAAGAAAGTTAGTGAGCTGAAAATAGGAGGTCATATCAAGAACTTCAAGTTACCAGAGGGCGGGTTTTTGTATCCGACCATCGGGGCAAACAATCTCTGCTCAGTTCATTGCAATATCGGCCAGCTAGGCTATGTTTTCATCGAGGGTAACGTGAAGAAGTGGGGATTGGCTCCTTTGGAGGGAACGGGACCCGCGCCTCCAGTTTACCAAAAATTTAATGGAGACATCCTTCTCGAGAGGTCAGAAATAGACGAGGAAAACGATTTGGCAGATAGGGAAAATGACTTTCCGCCGGACTTCTGGGAGGTTCACGGAAATGGTGAATCTAAGGCCGAACAAGCGGACCGGTTCAGCTACAATGCCTACAGCGATACTTCGGGCAATGAGCGGATCACTTTGCATAGTCTCATTCCCGAGTCCCCGCCGATGTACGAGAATTCTGACGTATTGAGTGAAGGCGGCCTAGAGGAGTCTTCAGAGCAGCATCATCTCAATCGAGACGAAGGCTTAGACAACAACACTTCCGAAAATGGCTGCGCAGATACCCAAGGGCCGGATACACCCTCTAATGCCACTTGTACTGCGGAGAGTGACGAAGCTCAAGCTCCGGCCGGACATTGAATACCGGCCGCTTGTGCGGAGAAGACCAAGTGTCGGGCGGGCCCCACAAAATGCAGCTGCAGCTGGCGGCAGGACTTGCTTTGAGTGGATGATCTTCGCGGAGGGGACTCGGGGCCAGCAAATATAATATCAAGTGTATGTGCAGGGTTTTTTTTTTTGTAGCAATAGGGGGGCTACGGCGAAACTGAATTAGGTTGGCAGGTTTTGAAAATTCGGCTGTATGGTGTGTGTGTAAGGCGCACGAGCGACGGGCTTGGAATCCGGGGAAACCGTCTTTGAAAGATTTTGAACCGCTTAATGGACGACTTTTCGTGTATTTTCTTTTGATCGCTCACAGAGTAGGAAATACTCAAGCAAAAACCATCAAAAAATCAAGGAAAAAAACGCTTGGTCCCAAAGAAGCCTCACTACCGCCACTTCGCCATTTTTTTAGAATATTAGCTAAACCTTGTTCGTTCAGGAGACCCCACACTCGCGTAACGTCCGAGCCACCAAAATGCCACTCCGATCACGTGACCATCGGCCCGCTTCGGCGAAAAACCTTCGTTTACCTTTGCAGCACCCGGAAAACACGGGGAAGTTATATAACCAAGTGGAGAATGTGAACCTTTGCAAAACGCCGTGTAAGGGAGGGCTGATATATAAATGCCCAATTAAGTTCGTTATCGCAGGCCAATAAAAATTGAGACACTCGCTATCAGTGACATCCCAACTATGATCCAGAAATACACTTGCGTTCCTGTCGAGAGCTACGATGTGCTCTTGGTGACCAACGGTACTAAGGCCCAGGCGGAGCGGGCCATGCGCGAAATGAACGAAAAAAGCGGCGCCGAAATCCCGATCAATTCGAACATCAAGTACCTCAACTCGTTCGATAGCTTGATTTCGTACATGAGCCAGGACTCCCGTTCTGCTGGCAGAGACTACTGCACTTTCCTGGGTACAACCCTTTTCATGTTCTTCGACGGGTTGGAGTACATTCAGACATTCTTGTGTCAGATTCTTGACTACTCTCAATGGGTGGGTGCAAAAAATTACAATCGTCTCATCAACTCATATTTCTACTTCGACTCATCCATCATAGCTGGCCCCACGACATCGCTTATCGACACCTTCATTGGCGGTGATCATCAATTTTACACCGCCATGAACGTTGCCAATGATGTCATAAAGAAACTCGGCTTCATGTTGTGGAGAATTCGCGAGGTGATGGTAGACGATCGATTCTTGGTGGGCGAGCGTTCCTATGCCATTAGCACATTTTTGCGCAATTTCCCGAATGTGGAGCGGGTCGAACTTGTGAGTTCGGCACCTGTAAACATGAACGTCATCTCCGGCGTGCATTAGAGTGGTCACAGATTAACGAGTATCACGCTATTATGACTTACGAAATAAAACAACAGATTGCGAACACCAGACATAAAACAAGAGAAGCAATAGACAAAATGATCGGGTAATTTTTTTATGTATGCCAACCTTATACTTATTAAGATATGTATAATAAGATATTAATTAGATAATGCCAAATGTTGAGTATTACGGCCGCACCAATCACATCTTCAACACTCAAAGATAGAAATACGAGGAGAGGCTATCCGCTGCCCCTCGTATTTGCTCGCCGAAAGATTCGGCCGCTGACTCGAATTAATTGAGTTACGAAGATAACCGCACAATTTTGTTGAGGACACTCCTCGGCTAAATACAAATTTACATGGGCGGCTCACCGGATCGAGCTTCCTCACCAATGACGCGGAATTTCAACCTGGCGCTTCCGGCCCTGCACGCACGCACACGCGAGCCGCACAAGATAACGCAAGCTGATGATAAATACGTCAAAAGTAGCGCCAACGGTCCGTTTTGGACCCCTGTGGGCGAATAAAATTACATCTTTCACATGATTGAATATTTGATACTCTTTGTAGTAGCGGTAACCGTAAAGGTTTACCAGATCTATAGAAATAAACCTATAAAAAGTCCCACACCACATGCCACCGAAGCCCCGCCGGCGATCGAGCCCATCGCAGCCGACTTCCGATGGGACGAGGAGAAACCGCTCAAGCTCCGACCATTTGCAAACAAAAAAAACTTCAATCCATCAATGGGTGTTAGAAAGATTTCTGACCAGCGCAACAGCATCTTGCTCATCGAAAACACCTACTTGAGCACCATCAATGTCCATCGCGAATGCGCTCGACAGTTTGAAGACAAGATTATTCACTGCTCCGAAGGAAAAAGAACCGAGAGCGCCGTGAAGGAGTTTTACGCTATGGCAACGGACTTTCTTCTTCAAAGATACCCCATGTATTTTAGCTTGAACGAAGAAAAAAGCACGGTGCTCAATAAGATCACCGGCGAAACCTTCGACTACAGAGGCGAGCACAGTAATCCGAGAGATTTGATGAGAACTCTCTTGTTCAATTTGGAAGAAGACATTTTGATTATGCTCAAAGACGATCCCACCAATGAAGAGGACGAGTACATTTTGAGAGCAACGGTCACGGGATCACCAGCGGGGTTTGATCCGTCCCATAACTTCGACAAACCCATCTCAAAAATTCATGGGCCGGTGCCCCAGTACAAGCCGAAGCTCAAGTCACCGATGCACCGGTTTTTCAATAAGTTACAGCCGAAGGATTTGTGGGTGAGGGCTAATTGGTCGATCCAAACGAACGACATCGTCTTCAAACTCGATCTGCACCATTACCGCGAAGGTGACGAAGTGGTGGAATTGAGGAATGACGAGATCGATTTTGAAAATGCTTGCTTCATGCGAACAGAGCGCCAAGTCTTGACTCGGCTTCCGGAATCGCACGCTGTCGTCATGATAGTGAGGACTTACCTCTATCCCGTCAAGGACATCAAGCAAGAAGGTTTGGGTGAGGAATTGGCTCATGCTATAGAGCTGTTACCAGACGATCTCGCCCTCTACAAAAAAAGGCCAGCGTGGGGAAAAGCTGTGTGCAAGTATTTAAGAGACTTATAACTCATTTTCGACAATAAAATAAGATCACAGATCACAGATTTACTGCAAGGAAACGTAGTTTCCGGGGAACACTCCAACCTCTCCAGTCACAGAGTGCTTGCCAGACCACCAGTCCTCGTCCACAAATTCGATCTCCACGATCAAATCGCCTTCCGCGAATCCGATCTCGTTATCCTCTTCTTTTTCATAATCGTACTCTGCAATGGCCGTTTTACCAGATGAGCCGCTCTCTGTAGCTGCTTCTGTAGGCGTTCCAGCTTCCTCAACCTGTGCAACCCCATCAGTTTCCTGAACTGACACGTAACTTCCAGGGAACAATCCAGTCTCTCCCGTCTTGGAGTTTTTGCCTGACCACCACTCTTCATTGACAAATTCAATGTCCACGATCAAATCTCCTTCTTCGAAACCCACTTCATTATCCTCGTCCTTCTCATAGTCGTACTGGGCGACGGCAGTTTTTCCAGAGCTTGTTACTGGTACGTTGGTCTCTGCTCTCAGAGGCAAAGCGGGTGGGGCTGCAGAACTCTCTTCTGATCCAGCGCCTGTAGATGATTCGGTTTGTTCGGCCACTGGTTCAGATTCCTCTTGTTCCTCTTGTTCCTCTTGTTCCTCTTGTTCCTCTTGTTCCTCTTGTTCCTCCTCATCAGCCTCAATCGGTTCATCTTGGACATCTTGGACATCCTCGACGTCTTGGTCTTCATCCTTGTCCTCTTCCTCTTCTGCAGCTGGAGGAGGAGGAATGTTTCTTTTTGGTGGAGCTGGGGCTCCGAAAACTGCAGGCACTGGCCTTGCAGACTCGATGGGTTTGGGCTTAGCGGGCTCTTCTTCCTCGGAACTATCCACGTCTAACTTGCCTAAATCCTGTGCGACATCATCGCCGTTGCCGGCTTTTTCAATCTTGTACTTACCTCTCTTCTGAGCCCATAATTGAGCAGGTGTCAAACCTTGTTCGTTTCCGTGGTTTTGAAAAACACCCTCAGGAACCTCTTTTTTCTTTGGAGCAGATGCGGGTTTCGCACCAAATACTGGCTTGGCCCCAAACAGTGGCGCGGAAGATGGAGGAGTCCATCTAGACGAAACCGAGTTGTTGATCTTGGGTTTGGGCAAGGACGTGAGTCTGCCATCATCATTGCTCTGATAAGTCTTCATTCTATCCTTCAAAGATACAGGGCCCTCTTTAGTGTCGGGCTTTCCGGAAGGAGACGCGGTGGAGGACGAAGAAGAAGCACCAGAGGGCTTAGAAGAAATGGTGTCGGACTTTTGGCTTCTCAACTGATTGATATCAACCTTCGTTGGCTTATAGGCAGATGGGACATCTTCCAAAGGCTGCTTATCGAAGTCTCTTTCTTCGAGGGCCTTCTCATCTCCCCATCCATCATCGTCATTGCCAGTTGCTCCGGACGCGGAAGCAGGAGCAGGAGTAGCCTTAACGGAAGGTTTGGGCGTTATAGGAGCAATTGGCTTGCCGGTGGACTTCGGTATGAAAGATGGCTTGTCAGCAGTCTTCACAGGTGGTTTGGTAGCCAGAGGTTGCTGCTTCTTCACGGCCGGCAGTGCACTAGATCCACCGGAGTTTATAGTGTAACGTGCACCGGCAGCAGCACCGACACGTGAAAGCATTTCATCGACGTCCAAATCGTCAGAGTCTCTTGCGGTAATCTGGATGTGGTAACCCGAAAAGATTCTGGCCACCTCTGCAAAGTTCGTGGCGAAGGATAAACGCAACTTGGCTGGGGCGTTATCTGGGCACCATCCCAACAAAATGTTCTTAGAAACATCCGATCCAGGAACAGTAGCTCTAGTCAAACCGAATTGGACCTGACCATCGCTGAATTCTTCAACAAATTCATTCAAATCTCCGGTGCCTGATGCGGCCACTTCGAGAACACCTGATTTGTTTACAGTGAACACACCGTACGAGGTTTCGTTGTCGCCGCGGACAACTTTGTTGTAAACGCTTTCAAGTTCTTTGGAATTTGAAGATAAGTCGATTCTTTCCATTTTGGTTCAATGTAGTTTATCCACCGCCAATTGTCTTTGGTTTGGAATAATTGACACGGGTGGGTGTGACCTCGCGAGGCGTAGCGTCAACGAATGATATGCGCACACCATTTGCAACTATCTGGTTTCGCAAGCTGGAGAGCCAGACCCGTTCGAAAACATAATTTGTTCTCTAAATACTTATATGTAGTTTTGGTGAAGCTTTGTCTATGTAATTCCAGTTCAGTACGCTCTAATCGGCTTCGGCTATGTAAGTAGCAGTGGTTAAAGCGGCTACAGTGTTTGGAAAGGTGTCAGTTTTTGGAAACGTGGCAGTGTTTAGAAGGATGACCTTGATTTCTTGCTAGCTTGATACTAGCAGGTGAAATAGAGATGTCCGATCTAATTGAAGCAAGATAAAATAGACCGGCCCCGGCCTGGTTCAGTAGGTGCTAGATCTGTCTTGAGAAGAAACCCGAGACCACAAATTGGATGATTTAAGGCCAAAACAACATTTCCACAAGATGTGATGTGTCAGAAAGCTTCGAACAAATTAAAGGGCCTTTTGAATATGGCATTTCCCATCTCTGGCAAAAAGCAAGTCATGACGCTCATGGAGAGACAGATGCACAAACACCCATTTATATCACGACTTCGGAAAAAGCTATGATGCTGAAAGATTCTCAGGCTCACTTAACCAAAGCGTATATGAGACACCACATCATAATGTACCCAGGAAGACCCTTAAAAAGACCGATGATGAAAATGTCTTTGTGTGGATGCTCGAAACACACTTTTTTCGTTTTTGACAAGCAGGTAAAACACGCCGTTTAAGATTGTCATGTATTTCAAGTAGAAGATGAAGCCCGCATAGCGCTCGTACCCCAAAATTCCACTAATAACACCGAGCGATAATGACATGACGTCTTGGTACTTTTGCAATTTCGTCTTGTTAGCCTCAACACTTGGATGGTGGAATTGTTGAGCCATCTCCCATGGCTTTTTTAGCTGGCTGGATGCAGACTCGGCCAAGTTTTCATTCGACGGTAGCAAATTGGCACCGTTCTTGGCTGGGGCAGACATAATGTGTATTCAATAAAGTACGCGAGCGGTGGCGAGTTGAGATCCCACTATGCATGGTAGGCGCGCCATCAAAGAAAGCGGCAGAGTGGCGTTGAAGGGCAAACTCTTATTTATAGAAGGCACAACGAAACTTGCCGGGAAAAGCCAAGTCTAGGAAATAGGCCGTCGAGCACTTTTGCCCAAAAATACACACGCAAGGTCTCGTAATGGAGGAGCTTCAGCATTTGATAGAGCTCAAGCGATTTTTGCTTCAGCTACCAGCGACGCGAAACTACAAGTTCGACGATGAGGCCAAATTATTGCTCAGAAAGGCGTTATATAAGTCCATCACCTCCAACGGGAAGTACACAAGCTGGTGGCTTCCTGAAATTCATAATTTGACCGCGGATAACCCCTCCAAACCGATATTGGAACAGCTTCAGTGGTCCTTTTTCAATTACTCCAAAGCGCTTCTCAGGAAGAAGAACTCGAATACGAAGGCTCACGATTTACATGCCATCCATCGCAACCAGCCCTGTGCTAGAATCTTCAGAAGAGGTGAACCTATTTACAAGTGTGTGACCTGCGGCTTTGATGAGAGCTGTGCTCTTTGCTCATATTGCTACCAGCCTGAGCAGCATGTGGGTCACTCTATTATCACCAGTATTTGCCAGAGAGAAAATGGAGGTGTTTGTGACTGTGCCGATCCCGAGGCTTGGGTCAAGAAATTCACCTGCAAGTACGGAGAGGAAGAAACAACTTCTCACCCCAAGGAGGTTCTGTCCGAACTCAATTTATCATTTTCAACAACCATTTCAATTCTTCTTGACTACATTATCGATGTGATGTGTCAAAGCGATCTTCAGTTTTATTCTCCTTGGGACGCAACGATAAATCCAGAGAGCTTCGCCGAGAACTGCACCTTGAATCCCCAAAAATACGGCTATCCTAACAAGCCATGTCTAGACAAACACTTTTTTGACCCTCCAAGTGAACAGTACAGTCTTATAGCATACAACGACCAGATCCACCATTTCCGTGACGCTGTTCAGAGAATTCATCTCGCAAGCAAAAAAGTCCCCGAGTTCGCGATGATGGTCGCAGAGCAAATCCAAAAGAAAGGAAGGGCCACTGTGGCTCGCTCCAAGAGCCCCAAATTGCTTCTCGAGAGACAAAGCATTCTCAGCTCGACTGGGATATCATCTTGTATAAAAAACTCACGAGATGAGTTCAGAGAGGAGAGCTGCCATGAAATCATCCAATGGCTTAACGAACTATGCTCTTTTAACGAGTTCAAGTCGAACGAGGATTTGAAGCATCTGTTTTGCATAGCATTTGGTTCAAGATGGAAGAAAGGTTTGTTGGCCGAGAAGTCTGTTTTAGGTAACGAAAGTCACAAGGGCAGACTCGCGTCGAATTTTCACATACCTAATCCAGACAGTGTTAGAGGCAGAACCTCTCAAGCATCACATTGGGCTTTTGAACCTTCTTTATGGAACACAGACCCTGAGTTGAGCAAACTGTGCGACTACAACCAAGATTTATCGAGCTATACAGCAGCTTCACATTTGGGATCTAGATTTCAATACTTGGTTTATTTCGATATTCGCTTTTGGAAATCGGTGAGAGTGGTTTTGCATGAAATTTACCTTTCTACACTTGTCACTAACTTGAAGTGCAAGAGAATCTTTGCCCATCAGTATGTGGACTTGTATCCACTGGTGGCGGATATGTTCTTGACATTGGATGGTGAACCTGAGATCAATATCATGTCAAAGCTCTCATCTCAATTGTTCACATGTCCTTCAAGCTCTGCATCGGTGATTGACCATGGCGATGTTTCAAGAATTTTTGCTACAATCTACAATTTTTTAAGATGCGGTCAAATCGAGGGAGCTGTTTCCGAACTGAATAACAAGCTTTTGATGTCAAGTTTGAAAAATAGGAGATGGGGCCAAATATTTTTTGACTTGGGATATATCATTAGTAGAGGCAAGGACCGCAAACTAATTTCGAGCCAGAGCCTCATTCCAATGGCGTGTGATATACTATCACTATTTCAAGGTCGACCAGTCATGAAAAGAGAGAAAGAAAATCATATTGAATATGAAAGCTCCGACTACACTGCATTTTTCCATGCTATCCTGGTTATCTACCAGTTTTCAGAGCACATCTCTATTTCGATCACAAATTTGGATGAGATCAAGCGTCAGAAAATTTCGGAACAAGCGATCAACTATATTCTCAAATTTTTATTGTATCTCGAGACACTTGATTCCAGCAAACATGATATTGGTGATGCAGAAGTGGATTATGGCCAGAAATGCAGAGGGTTACAGGATGACAAGATGGAGAAAAGCGTAAGCTTGTTACATCCGATGCACTCCTTTTTGTCATGGATCATCGAATATTCTAAATTTTCCTCTCAATCTCAAATGAAGAGTGTTTTTCTGACTGCTTTTTATGATTATCTATCTGAGAGCTCACAGTTGTGCTCATCAGAAGAATGCTTGGAGACGATATTTCAATATCCCATACAATCAATGGTTCTTTGCTCTCAAATCAAATCAGGCTTCTGGGTCAGAAATGGTTTCAGTGTTCGAAGCCAATTGCAACTTTATAAAAACACAAATCTTAGGGAACAAGGGTATTTGAGAGACTTGTTCCTTGTACAGGTATTTGCAGTTTGTGGCGAGCCCGACTCTGTTGTGTCTTTGATTCTCAAAAAGTGGCTTCTTTACGATTATTGGACTGGGGCAGGAGATTCAGTTCCGTATGAACCAAATACTCTTACCTACGTGATTGAAGAATGCTTAAGCCTCTTCATTTCGATATTGTCTGAAGACATTTTCTTAAAGGGATCCTCAGTCGAGCAAACGACGTATTTGAAGATTAAGAACGAGATTGTTCATAATTTGTGTTTTGGTGCTATGTCATATTCTCGGCTTTGTTCTCAAATGCCGGATCATATTTGCTGTGAAAAGAAATTTGACTATGTTCTAGAGAGTCTAAGCACCTACAGGCAAACAAAAACATCTCGAGATCTGGGTCTTTTCACATTAAAAGAAGAATTTATGGATGATGTCAATCCGTATTATTTCAACTACTCAACGAACAAGAAAGATGAAGCACTCAAGTTTGTCAAAGAAAGAATAAGGAAGAAAACAAATCAAAATTGGCATGACATTTGTTACACCCCAAAATCCAGGAGTTCGCGCGACTTGGGCTTATATCGCTATCTTGGGAATTTCGCAACATCTAGCTTGTTCATAACCGTGCTTTCATCAACATTGAACTTGGTCCGCATGCAAGGATGTGATAAATGCGATAGCCTTTTGCAAGCAACCTTATACTTGATCCATATTTGTTCCATGGAAGAAACGATCGATGTGGCTTTGTATGGCACATTCTTCGATAAATTTTGTGACAAATCAGATATAACAGGCCTTTCTTTGGCTCAACAGATTTATGACTTGTTAATGGAACCGAGCTTTGATAAGCATCATGCGCAAGTCAGAGCAATTTTTCAAGAATTCAGTTCAAAGTATGAAAACATGGCAGATGTTCTTTCCCGTTCGATACCCGAATTTGATGAAAATAAGTTAGGCTTTATCACTGTGGGCCAAAATTGCGAGATGAAGGAGGTATCGGATAAAAAAGTTGCGAAAGATCGCCAGGCCAAGCTCATGGCTAAATTCAAGAAACAGCAAATGCTGTTTTCCAAAAACAACAATGTTTGCATCGATTGTAGCGATACCGAAATGAGCGATGCAGATAATGAAGGTTGGAAGTTTCCTGAACCGCACTGTATCTTGTGCCAAGAATCTTCGGAGAGTGCTGGTCCCTTTGGGCTTATCACATATATCTCCAAATCGTCTGAGTTCCGGAAAGTCCCATTCGACAATCTCTATTGGATGTTTAACGCATTCTCACATGGAAGCAATCTCAATGAGAACCCTCAAAATTTGTCTTCATCGGAAACTGCCTCAAAAGCCTGGATGGAATACATGCAAGATATCAAAGAAAAACACGTTTTTGGGCCAGGATTCACGGATCATTCCCATGTTCAATCGAGTTTGGTCTCCCTGACGTGTGGTCACGGAATGCACTTTAATTGCTATGTTCAATTCATTTCTCATAATAAGAGTCGCCAGAGTCAAATCACGAGAAATACTCCAGAGAGTGCTTTGCATCGAGAGTTTTTGTGCCCTTTGTGCAAAGGTATAAACAATATGTTCATTCCAATCCTTTGGAATTCTAACAACCGAAGTTTAAAGGATTTTATTAAACCGCACCCGACTCAAACTAGTTTATTCAAAGAATTGGAACTTACTCGAAAGCAAGACAAAAACTGGTTTGAGCGGTTTTGTGAATCTGCCACTAAGGATTACGAGAAATTTTCCATCTTGACACCTTTTGCTCAAGCGATGATCGGTACTAGTCTGGACTCTCAGGGAACCGAAATGCAGCAGCAGTTCCGCATGCTTTTAACAGATATGTTTCAAATTTTATCACTGTTGACGTTCCCTGAAATCTTTAAAGCGGATTCTCCTTACCTACTCGTCAGCAGTATTAAATCGGCTGAAACGGCATTGAGAGGAACTAAAAACTACAAGGGGTTCGTTTTTCATCAACTTTCCAACAACACATTGATAAATTTGCGAGTGCTAAACGAGTTTCGCGTGACAAGCTTGTTGATGAAGACTTCGAGCTGGGTACTCTCATCTTTCAACAAGCAAGATGCACATATCAAAATTCTTTCTTCACTCCAGTCTTTGACACCACAATTTTTCAACTCAAGTATTGTTAGTGCGGACTGGCTTGAGATATTAGTGAACCTTTTCCCCTTGCCCTCTGCTGGTTTTCACTTCAATGAAATTTTAAGATTAACCTTCTTGGGCGTTACGATCCAATGCGCTCACATCTTGTTTGAGGAAATCACATCCAATGACTTTTACAAAGATGAAAATGTGAGCATCCTTGATATTCCCTACTCTGAACTCATTACCGAGGAAAATGCGATCAGGGCAATGAGAGTCTTTGGAAGTTTCATTCAGAACAATCTGGACTTCGACAATCACGCAGATGTCTTGAACGATCCGAAGCTCGGATTTGTTTTGTACTCGATGATACAAAAGGCAATCACACCTTTCTTAAGACAGGCTGCAATTTACGCATATGTTTGCTGTTCAAACACCGAGGACACATCGATCATTTCTGAAAGTCCGACATTGGAAGCAGATGAGCTTTGCAAATTCTTAAAGATCCCGACATTGGGTGATCTTCTCCATGAAGTGCTCAATGAGAACAATAGCTGTTATGAGAGACAACTTTTCCAAGACTTTGTTACATTTGCAGCAGAATATCATCTTGACAACGTTGCGAAGTCGAGAGTCACTGCTACAACCTCCAGACTTATTCAACAACAAATGAGCTTCCCGGGCATTGTGAGGTTAATAAATCTTCCAGAGAGATTGGACACATTCTTCACCGATTATTACTATCTGGAAAGGTTTGATTTCCCCTATCTCTCCATAGAGAACCCTGCAATATGCCTTTTCTGCGCAGATGTCATGGATATCCAGAAAAGTGCATTAGGCTCACTGTTGGGTCAATGTTTCACTCATTATGTTAAGGAATGTCCCAATAATGTTGGAATTTTTTTCCTCCCAAAAGACCGTTGCATTCTTCTTCTCAATAAAAATGGCGGTACTTTTTTTGATGCACATTATCTCGATAAACACGGCGAGATTCCACCTGAGAACAAAAAGGGCAGACCACTTTATCTTCTGAAGAAGAATTATGAAGAGTTCAACGCGGTGACCTGGCTTCAGCATCATATTCCGAATATAGTGGTCAGGAAACTTGACAGCGTCATAGACGCGGGCGGATGGAGTACGTTGTGAAATAGTTCAGAATTCAAATATATATATACCTACTACCAGAAAGAGAATTCATCCTCAGACTCGTCATCTGACTCCTCCACCACCTCAACCACATCTTCTTCAACAGGTCTCAAAAGCTCACCAAACATTGTGCGGGTCACTTGGGCAAAGAGGCCCTGATTGATCCAGAGTCTGTTGAGATTGTCGTATCTCAAAGTGTTCAATGTTGCTTTACCAAGATTTGCCTGAGACTTGATTTCACCATGAACAGTCATATATGGTCCTGGAACTTTGACTTCATAAGGGTGCTTCCCAATCTCGACCACAGTATACAATGTGTTTCCTTCCGGACTGTAAAAGAGACCAGTTCTGGAGCACTTGAATGTGTGAGTGACCTTTCGATCCATCAGTTCATATTCTCCACAATGCAAACAAATCGCAACAGCGTCGGGAACGTAACGAGGGTCTGTCACAGTGTCATTGAATTCATGAGGTAATCGAATAAGTCTTGGGGCATTAGGGTACTCCATTGGACAAGTGTCCGAATCAAGAGACGAAAGAAAACCTTCTTGTAGCGTTTCCTTTATGACCAGCGAGGTCAATGCATCTGTTCCACCCAAAAATAGGTCATGGACAGTGGGTAAGCGAAGAACTTTGCAAAGAAGATCGGTGGAATACTCATAGTCTTGAGCCAACGTGTTTTCTTTAGTTAAAAGACCGAACTCAGGGCTTGAGTTATAATCGTTTTCACCGACTTGCTCACATGTTAAAATATCAAGAAGAATAGCACACTGTCTCAAAAATGGAAGCAAGCATCGTTCAACAGCCAAATAGAAGCTTCTAAGCCAAGGAGTCTCTGTCCTTTGATCGAGGTCTGTAAATGAAGAAGGCCCGTTGATAAGTCGACGGATAAATTGCTCCACAGACTCGAGTTTTTCAGTTGACACATGGACATGGGTCATTATATCAAGTACATGCGAGTTTCGAAATGATGTCTTCAACAATTTCTGGGCGATAATGGAAAATTGCTTGCAGTAGGATGCTTTCATCAATGTATGAAAGGATTCGTGACTCAGAAAGAATCCAAAAACTAGGTTTTGAAAGACATGGTCTGTCGAGAAGGAGTTCAAGTAGGTGAGAACCTCCGAATCTTCCCTCGTAATATCGTATATGCTAGAATAACCTTTCTCGGCAAACATAAAACGACATTGTATATAAGATCTGATCAATGTTTTGAAAGCCGAAGGGACGTTGGTGATAAAATTGTAAAGAGAAACGGAGCCGGCAATTCGCAAAGAAGCTTCTTGAGACCTTATAGTATCTGCAATGAGCATAGTCATTTTTGACATATTGTTGAAAATTTTTTCACGCTTGGAATAAATGGAGAAAGGATCAGGAAGTTTGAAATTTTCAACAAATTGAGGCATGAACGCTTCCTTGAGAGAATCGTCGCTTTGGAAATATTCTGGATTGATGATACTCTTCTTAAGTTCGTCCAAATGCGACGAACTGAAACGCCATTCTAAGACTTTCAAACCAGTGTTGATGGGGTCACTATAGATCAAACTCTCGTCAATGAATGAACCCGTGCTAGATGGATGGTAGTTTGGAAGAACAGCATCATGAATTGTGCGACAGAGAGGACATGATGCATAGTCCATCAACTGTCCTGTCGTGTGGCATTTGAGATGAATTCCATGACCGCAGGAACTACCGACGAGAGCGCTTCCCATATCCAGTTTTGGGAATCCATCGGAATAAACTTGATCCGCACCTATTTCGAGTGTGCTGGAATAATCATCAAACGCAAGTTTGAAATAAGGAGAAGAAGGTGTCTTAGAGAGCTTCCAAAACACCGAAGAGTTATTCGCTGTTACGAAAACTCCAAAAGGTTCATCCATCGTTTCCAAATCACCACAAGCCACACACCGCCTCATTATTGCATCATGTGCTTCTTCCGGATCAGATTCTTCTATATGGTTGTTCAGCAAAAAGTCTTGTCTTTGCTTGGCAAATTTTTTCATGATTTTGGCTTTTCTCTCCATAGCAAGCTTCTGAGATGACTGTCTCTTGGATTGGGAAGTACTCGATCTTTTTTCAATGAATGCATCAACAGGGCCCTTTCCGAAACTGTCTTCGAGTGCCTCCACGATTGTCTCATCTCCAGATATGAGGGTTTCGAGCAAAAATTCAGCTTTCAGAATAGAGTGTGCCGAAAAGGCAGATTCCGTGATAGTGAACAAAAGATCATGAATCGGAATTATACTGAAGTGTTTGTTGACTAGATTCTTGGAAAGAGTGTTATCATGACCAATGAAAGTCGCATGAAGCAAATGAAGTAAGTGCGGCAAAAATTCTTCGTCACTTGTGTCAATGGCGACTTGCAATAATTTGTACACAAGCTTGGCAAAGGTCTTCGAATGAAAAATTTTACCAATATTTCCATTGACAAAAGTTGACGAGCTATTGATAAACCGCGGATGAAGAATAACTCTTTTAGGATCGATTCCCTGGTGCTTGCCTATGTTTGTGTAAAGTGATTCAAAAATTTGATGAGATGAATTCGAGTCAGTACATCCCAAAGGATCGATGGTTTCATACAATTGTGGCTTCAAACGGTAGACACCAAAATCATACAAGCCGCTCGGGGCCTGAAAATCTGCCAATTCCATTAGCATTTCATCAAAGTTTTCAGAGTCAGTCGCAATCTTGGGGAGATTTCTTTTCAATTTGCTGTATGAAAGTGGCCCCTCACAAAGCATGGAACATATTGCTCGAATGGCTCGTTCCTTTTTCAATTCAGTGCTTTCAGCTGATGCGAAACAATGCCTGTCGGCCAATAAATTGTACAAAAACTGAACAAATTCTTGACAAATTGAACCAAATCTGTGATCGTATACTGTTTTGTTGTGTTCGGCTGTGCCTGAGAACCAGTCAAACAATTCCCAACGATCTAGGAAATTGAGAAGTGAAAGATCAGGATCCACAACCATCGCTGATATTTGATTCAAGTGCATGTCACGGAAGTAAGATGCTTCAGCCATGACTTCATGCATGTAATTTGCTTCCCTTGAGGCTATCATACCATTCCTTATCCAGAATCCCACTTTTATTTGACTTGCGAGCACGAGGCACCTCAAGGAGAAGTCTGATATCGAAAGAAACGAATTTCCAATAGCACGAAAAATTCCTTCAACGAAGTCGAGACCAATTTCCTGCAAGACAAATGACAATAAGGAATTAATAGGGTTGACAAGAGAAATAGGGTCTCTGCTCACGACGCATTTCGCAGTTCCGTTTTCCTTGAACTCCAACTTTTTCAGGCTTAGCACATTGACAATGCTGTCGATTGCCCGGAAAGCGGCACTTTTATCCAATTGCTCGACATTTGTCGCGGCTTGAACAATAGACAATACGGGGAAGACTTTCAGCAAGAAGAAATGAAGCTCCGTCAACGACTCACGCTCAACATGGTCACCCCACTTGCGGACCATGGGAAAAATACCTTCAAAGTATCTCAATAGTGCCAATAGAATAGATAGGTTTTCACTTTCGAGAAAAAAATTGAGTATGTTCTTTTCGTCGGTTTTCGAAAGTATTTTAACGACAGTCTCGATGGTAGTTTGGATGGTTTTCTGCATCCGTGATTTTTCCCTTTTGCTTCTCATGTCCACAACAAGGTCCACAAGGTTTGGAATGTCACTTTGATTGAGTTTTGAGGCATGATCTTCAATAAGAGTGCAAAGTGGACCCAAAATGTTGATCAACTTACCAGTCGAGAGTACCGAGGCATTCATTTTGGGACAGGTGAAAATTTGTGTTGAGATATCAGTGGCTATGGCCAATTCCTCCTCTCTATCCGAGTATGCTGAAATTGATGTGAGGATTGGAAAGATGTCCAAATATTGTTCACAAAATGTGGCCTTGTTGGTGGAATCTGTATAAAGGACATTCAAAATTGGGCTGAGGAACTTTTTTCTGATGGCAGAAACAAAACGAATTTCGAAAGCTAGCAAATATTGGACCTTCGATTTTGCGATTTGAGGGTGCGATTCGTGGTAGAGTAAGTCGTGAATCGATGTCTTTAAGTGACACATTTGAGCATTGGGTCTGAATTTTGTTGGATCTATGTTTAGTAACTCACCCTCGAAAGGTATTCCGCTTTTAGCACACTCACGCCTAACGTCGAGTTTTTCACTCCTAAAGAGCTCAGATGGAATTACCTTGGCAAACTCATGATTCGGACGAAGAAGATGATATGCAATGTAGTTTTTGCAAGATTTTCTGAAGGCGGAGTTACCTCTGAAAGATATGATTTCAGATAACCACTGGAACACGTGAAGCACTATCAGCTCTCTTGTGAAATCCCTGACTGTACATATGGTGGCGACTAAGCCGTCAGCTTCGGCGGATTTCTGTGCTTTCAAGAGATCTCGGTAGTCATGAGCCGATTTGACGATGGCCCTTCCTTTCATGTTGATTGTGTTTGCGATAAGATGGGCGGTTTCTTCGTCACAACCAGAAGCTGCCCGAATCCCCGCTTCTGCTTGCGGGAAATCGTGGTGCTCGTCGTTCCATAATAAAAGGCACCACCTGTCTTCGTTTATATCTTCAGCACCATACGTGGCGACCGGGAGGGAACCAAGGTTGGAAAGCTGGTATGACGTGACGTTCAAATCTCCCCTAGAGTTGATGTTCTGATGGATGAATGGCAAACTGTTGATGGAGAAGTTGGTAATATCTAAAATGTAGTTAAGCGCTACCTCGATGGTATCGTTTATGGCTGCGTCGAAACCTGGCGGCAAACTCTCTTCCACATTATCATGCTGGCACTTGCAATTAAGATCCCTGACAAAGGCCGTCTTGTCTCCACAATCGCATACTCCACCGTTCTCACTCGATAAATACACTGAGACCTCGTGATCGACGTGATCAAGGCGATTGAAGCAATGGACACATAAAACACACGTGGAATCGTAGGAGCATTGGGCGCATCTGAAAACCGGCTCGTTTTGTTCCAAAACACGGCCGCAAGCTTGGTTGGGAGGATGGGTATACTTTGTCTTTTGGACGTTTTTGTAAAACTGGTTGGGCTCGCCTTCTACTGGCCAAGAATAATCAGAAAGGGTTTTCAAGTCTTCGGATGTGACGTCGGCAAAAAGCAAGCTGGCGTACTCTCCTTCGGCGATGCATGCATAGTATAATGCTTGAAACACGTTATGTTGCAACTTTGCATCAGCTAAATAGCCGTTTGCTTCCGGCAACTCCACGAGAAACTTCTTGAGTTTATCCATTGGTGGAAGTGGCTCGGGGGAGGTGTCGTCTGGAGTAGCTCTGACCTTTAGGAGGGTATCGTGCGCAGGACCAAAATAAGGTGAGGGTTTGGCCATGTATGTGCAGCGCATAATGGGAAATTGCCAGAAATAAAAATCTGGTATTGTAAGTTGGATTCCACAAGAAGCCACATGATGGAATCTTAAATTCCACCCAAAGCAAAATCAAAAACAAATTAGGAGAAAGATCAACAAATTATGGTCGGGTTAGAAACTGCATCTTCGAATGAGCCATATCGCGCTTCGGCAAACGCCAGCCAGCCAAAGAAATATCAGACAAACCCGAATTACACCCGCCAAGAAAAAGAGAGGAATCAGAGCACAGAGAAAATACACGACATGCGAAAAAATAATCCAAAAATCATGAACAAGCGGCAACGATAGACTGCAAAGAAGGAAATAATAGGAACATGTGTGACGTGGTGTACGGGTGTGGTTACAGCATGGCAGACGGAAAATTTCGGCTGAGAAAAAAGACTGAATCCACCAGAACACACTCACCACTGCAATGAATGCTGACGAAAAGTTTGCCTTGATCACCAAAGGCCTCCAGGAGGTCTTGAACCCTCAGATCATCAAGGAAGTCTTGGAGAAGAACGAAAGACCCCTCAAGATCTACTGGGGCACTGCTCCAACCGGTAAGCCTCACTGTGGTTATTTCGTACCAATGATCAAGTTGGCCCATTTTTTGAAGGCCGGCTGTGAAGTCACCGTGTTGGTGGCTGATTTGCACGCATACTTGGACAACATGAAGGCTCCTTTGGAAGTTGTGCAGCACCGTGCCAAGTACTACGAACACGTTGTCAAGCACATCTTGACCTCCATCAATGTTCCCATCGAGAAATTGAAGTTCGTGACCGGCTCGGACTACCAGTTGTCCGCAGACTACACGATGGATATTTTCAAGTTGTCCAACAAGGTTTCGCAGAATGACGCTAAGAGAGCCGGCGCCGATGTCGTCAAGCAGGTTGCCAACCCATTGCTTTCCGGCTTGATCTACCCATTGATGCAGGCCTTGGACGAACAATACTTGGATGTGGACGTGCAATTTGGTGGTGTGGACCAAAGAAAGATTTTTGTTCTCGCTGAGGAGAACTTGACCGGCATTGGCTACAAGAAGAGAGCCCACTTGATGAACCCAATGGTTCCTGGTTTGGGTCAAGGCGGTAAGATGAGTGCGTCCGATCCAAATTCCAAGATTGACGTCACAGAGGAGCCCAAGGTGGTGAAGAAGAAGATCTCCTCCGCTTTCTGTGCTCCCGGAAATGTTGAGGACAACGGCTTGCTTGCCTTCCTCGAAAATATCGTGCAACCTATTCAGGAATTGAAGAGCGGCGTTGAGGGCGACTTCAACTTTTTCATCGACCGTCCTGAAAAGTACGGTGGCTCCATCACATACACCTCGCTTGCAGAGTTGAGAGCAGACTTTGCTGCTGAAAAGTTGTCGCCTGTGGACTTGAAGTCCGGTGTTGCCGACAGAATCAACGAGCTCTTGGCTCCTATCAGAGAGGCTTACGAAAAGGACGTCGACTTTCAAAAGGCTTGCGCCGACGGCTATCCCGTTGAGGCTCCAAAGGAAAAGAAGGTCAAAAAGGTCAAGAACAAGGGTACCTTCTACCCTGGAAGCTCTAAAGCCAAAGCACCAGAGCAGGCTGGCTCCAAGGAGGAAGTGGCTAAAGACAAAGAGCCCAATGTCGCTAGCTTGGCTGAGAAGTTCGAGAACACGGAGGTTTAATACTGGAATATTTAATTGACTTAGATCGAAATGCCTGCTAGATTAGTAGTCCTGCTAGATTAGTATTCCCGCCACCATCAGCGGTGTGATTTCGTGGTCAAACAGTATTTATTAAATTTTAATCTAATGCATCGTAAGCATCTTAAAATCCAGTTTATGATCGCCATGCATCATTGTAGGAATCGAGGGTGGCCAGTCTCGTATCGTAAAAATAGTCATGTACCGATCGGTATCACTGGACTGGCAAAGCATGCAAAATGTTTCAAGTTCCATCGGGTTTTTTGTCTTTAGCAATCACGTGAAAAGTATCATGGAGGTTCTTTTTTTTTTTTGAATTGATAGCAAATAGAAGCAGCAAGTTTTGCACAACCAAAATAAAAGTGTTATGCTTTCTTCGCGGAGAAGGCGGAAGGGTCGCAGGGGCATTTTTTGCGTGTTGATGCCAGTTGGGTGCAAATTTACAATCGCGAAAAAGACTTCCCCAAGTCTCAAAAGCTTTTGCAAATCACACTCATCAAAGCGTCAGGTCGCGGGCTGGAAATGATGAAAACGGGTCTGAAGCAAGAGAAAAGACATCCCCATATCTTTTCTCTCCAGCAGCCTCACCCACAAGGGTGATTAATGAATTCCAACCTGGGAAAATAAAATATAAATAGGCATCTTCTAAACTTCCAGAGCCCTCCCCAAGAGCTCTTCAGTTCAGAATGTGTTACCCATCGCCGTCTGTGTCAGTTCATTCCTCGTGCCTGTGTCAAAAAATAAAAAGCATGGTAAATTTGTAATTGTGGTGGCAAACATGAAGTAAAATCTATTTCAAAAAGTGCATGCAGAGATTTTAGTCTTTTATGGTTTCGTTGCAGAGTATGATTTTTGGCCTCTCTCAAATCTCACGGTGTTTGTGCTCAATGAAATTTTGCAAACGGGAAGGTTGCAAAGTTTTTGTACCTCAAAGTGGCGGGCAGGAACTCAAGAGCTCCTGATTGTGGCTTGGTGGAGACCTTTACATCATCGTGACTCTTGCTTGAGCTTTGTGGAGTCATTCTGGTGTCATCATGGAGTCCCGTATTACTGTAGAGTTCCGAGCTTTCAATGGTTCTGATATCACTAGGAGTTTGTGGCTCTGACTTGCTCGTCTGTGCTTTGGTATCCGCATTTTTGTTGATGTATCCGTCAAACTGGGAGCCGTCGCCATACTCTTGTGTGTTATTGTCGATAAAAGATGCGACGTCGTTTTCGTCCCTGAAAACGGTCGTGGCCCAGCCGCCGGGAATTTTCTCGCCGCCACAAAAAGCAATTATTTCGGCAGCAATGATGCTTTGGATCCGAGCACCGTTTCTTTCCATTTCAGCCATTTCTCTCATGGTCAAGTCTCCTTTGCATCCTTGGAGTGAGCCGTAAAACGAAGACGATGGAATCAGCGGCAAGCGAATTGGAGTTTTACTTTGCTTCTTTGAAAAATGTTCCTTGATAGATTTTTCACCATCTTCGCTTTGCGGCAGCAGCTTCAGTGCCCTAAGGAATTGAGATTCCTGGTTAGTATTAGCTTTCTTAGCCTTCAATTTAGCCTTCTCGTATTGTGCCTTCAACTTCATCAGCTCAGTAGGAGGCTGATGTTCAATTTGATTTTGCTCGCTAGCAAAGCGGTAGGCTTTCCTGGCATCGACCATCATCATTAGAGTACAAAGATTCTTCTTGATAGCCTGACTCAAGTCGGATGCGAATAATGCCCGCCACAAGTAGCGCTCCCTGCGGTAAATCTTAAGAGGCTCATCATCATGTGGCCAAATCAAATCGGCGATCTTGCCGTCAATCATGAGGAGTCTTGGTCGGCTTTGAGGGGGCAAGTTCCGAATGTAGCTGTCGCGGGACGCGTTTATTCGGGCGGCCTGATAGTTGGCATCGCAAATGTCCTCGAGCACTTGTCGGGAACGAAGCACACTTTCAACCTTCCATGAGACTCGTTCACAAAAAGCAACAAGTTCCCGAAACTTCTTTCTGGCTTTCAAATACTTGGGATTTTTCTTCCACTGTTTCCCGGGTTTTTTAGGTGGCATGTCGACGTAAAACCGCTTCATGCCTTCATTGATGTTTGTGTACTCCCAACCCTTTTCTGGATGGTAGATCCAACTTTCGGACGGAGCAACACTACTTGGAGTAATTTCTGCATCCAGCTTAAGATCCACGAGCAACCGTGGTGGGAAGTCAGCTGGGAGAGGGAGTGGGCTCTTGTCTGCAATGAACTTGAGCGCAGGCTCGTTACCACCGCACAGCACCACTAGGACTGGCATCCAAGTTTGATAAGACTTCATGGTATCCATAGTGCTACGATAGAAGTCATTGTAGTTCCTGTAGCTGGTAGCAGTCTTGTGAACTACTGGAGGGTAGAACATTGATGGCTTGTACTCACCAATTGTGGCACATGGATCCACCTGTTTGTAACTCAAAGGAGGTCCGTATGTGTCATAATCGTGACTAATGTCAATGACGGGAGCGGGAGGAGGTGCAAGCGGCCCCGGATTGCTGCCGCCCTTCAAGTATTCATTGGCCTTCTGAGGAGCCATTCTGGCCGCTTTCTGGGCCATTCTCTGGCCGCTAGACTCGCGAGAGGGTCTGGCAGCCAACATCATGTCACAAAGGCGAGACTGAAAGGGTGATCGAAAGTTTCGAGAAAAAAGAGATTCAAAACGTCCGATAGCTTAAAGGTGTTTTTTTATGACCGATTCGTTACGGTATTATACCTTTTTCGTCGTCGATTGGGCGAAGTGTTGGTGTACTTTTGGTTACGAAGAGAAAAAGATGTGGTGAGAGGGATCAGGAAAAAAGGGGAATCGGGCCCGTATTTATATTCAGATTCTGGGGCGTTTGGGTACAAAAGCGATGCATGACCCGATTGCAGCATACACAAAAATGCACGTATAAATCTCTTTTTGCACCCATCAAGCAGCATACTTAAAAAGGTGCGTCTGCGTCTGCACTTGCCGTGCATACGAGGGGCTGATGTCCCTGACACAGCCTGAATTTGTGGCTATATGTATAAATGATCCTGGTATTACCATGCGCTTTTTTTTTTTGTTTACTCAATTTCTTCCTTTAATCGTGGAGGTCACTTTTAAATGCGCTGCGAAGGTTTACCGGGGACGCTCGCCAGAACAACCCCCGGCATGTGCAGCACCAAGCCATTCCGCGCATCCAATCAAAATTTTGCATTATACAATACGTGCTCACCATAAGTCAACTTCTTTCTAGCTAGATACTCAGTCGTCAAATGGTATGTTATAGAGTAAATCAGGTGAACACTTTTGATGGCAGGCCAAATATAACCACGTGGGCAGCACAGAATTGATTCTGAAGAGAACTTGCCCACGGAAGACAAAGTTCGAGGCAAAACACAATCATATACCCAGTCAATCAATGTCATGGGCACGAGCCATCCATATATCCTGGAAACCACAAGGTGTGAAAGACTCACCGAAAAGGCACATATAAGCTGACCACATCCATACTCCAGATTGTCATGGAGAACTCGTGTCCGCCTCGTTGCATCCATGAAAAACGTTGCATCCCGAATCTTCGGCACAATAGCAAACAGGATTTTAACGAAGCGTGTGTCCCAGAATAACCCCTTTTGAACGATTCTGTGACATTTACAGTCTGTGACCTCACACGAATAAGTTGCCCACTCATTTGTGTCATCCTGTTTTCCACACATTTTCACAACATACTAACTTTCAGTTGTCTGCTTTGTTCAAGAGAAACTCCATCTACGTGAGCACCATCTTCGCCGGTGCCTTCACCTTCCAAGCCTTCTTTGACACTGCCATCACCAAGTGGTACGAAAACCACAACAGAGGCAAGTTGTGGAAGGACGTCAAAGGCAAGTTCCTCGAGGGTGGTGACGAGGAAGAGGACGACGAGTAAGGTCACTCTTTTGTGTATAATCGATTATCAATGGCATCAAAAACATTAGTTTACATCATATGTAGTCATCATCGCCAAGCACAAAGTCGCTTTGTGAGTAATCCAACGCGCGGCCGTCTCCGGCCGGCTCCTCCACCAAATTATCTAGGATCGATTGAAATTTCTCGGAAAGCTTGAAAGAATTGAGTTCGGTGAGTCCATAGGCCTTCACATTGTACAAGCCAGTCGTGCCCTGTCTGCTTTGGATCTCCACATAAATATCCCTCACGGGTATTTTTTTGTTCATAATACTGACCGGAAGATGAATGTGCTCAATGGAAGACGTTCCCAAAAGTTTTTTTTCTTGGACTTTAAAGAACTTGGAAAGATATTTGTTGTCTGACGGAGGCGAGGAAAAATGCATATCGTCGAGGTATTCCTGTAGCACTGCAGCGTGATGTTTCTTTCGGGGCTTGATGTAGATCGAAATCATTTGTGGAGGATCCAAGCCGATCGGGCGAATGTCCTTTGGGTTTTCCAAAACAATATCAGTCAAAATCACCGGGGAAGAGAGTCGTATACCAAACGTACACCAACGGGTCTCACACTGCCAGTATCTCCCACCATCCACAAGAATATTGTTGGCATTATACTTCATGTTTTTGGGCGCACGGAGACCGTTTGAGGTCAAGTAGTCGTACCATCCAAGAAACAATTTCCTTGCCATGCTTTTGCTCGCGTAGGCATCTCTGCCCGTCGTAGTCAAGAATCCAAGTATTCTCGCTCCAAGCTTGTAGTCAGCGTGATTGATTTTCAAAGATCCCTTTCCAATGATATCAATAAGGTTTTCCAAAACAACTCTGCCACCTGGCCCAGAAACATCATGTGTGGTGACATTTTGGCTCAAGTCTATTCTGTCCACAAGCGCATTGAATCTGGCCAGGAGGTCGTTGTTTGCGTCTGCGAACTTGTTGGCCAAAGTTCTCGCAAACTCATCTTTGGTGATGTAGCGAGAGCTTGCTGGAAGAGCCAAGTCCTGAAGGTATTTCTGAAAATTCTGACCGTTGCGCTCGACCCATGCTTCCCAGGACATGTTTCGCTTCACCTCCTCGCCGTATCCCTGGACAAACGAATACACAAACTGGTGGAACTCCGGAAGATAGTGGATTTTGTAGTCCTTGATAAAGACCGGAACATGCTGTGGTAGCTGTTGCAAAAATTCGGAGACGATTTCGTCCTTGACGCCTTGGAGGTCCCTGTTGATTTGCGACAACTGGGTCATTTTTGAGCTGATCTGGGACAAGCGAGCGTCCAAGTCAGCGGGGTTGCCGTCCAAGAGACTGACCGTCTCCAACTTGTGTTTCAAGTCGTCCACGTCAGCAGATAGTCCAGTGAACAGGTTCAGCGAGGCCGAAACGCCGAGAGTCAAGTTCTGTAGCGTCGCATCCATCTCCAGCAATTGATTCCTCATAGAAGCCACTATGTTGGACTGGCTTGTGCCAATAACATCCACTTGCTGATCTAGTGCTTGCGAGAAGTCATTGAGCGCCAGTATCCTCTTGTCCATGCCATCTAGACGAGCATTGACGCGGGATAGATCCGCCTTGCCGGGCTGGAGTTGAACTTGACGTGAGCCCAGCCACACAGAAGGAATTGGGGACAAAAGCAAGAGAAGCATACCAAAGATGAACGCATAGGGCGTGGGATCTTTCCAGGAAATGAGCGGCCGTTGCCGTTGCCGTTGCCGATGTTGGCTTTGGTTCTGGTTCCGGTTTCGTTCTTGATCTTGTTGATCTTCTGGTTTGGACCGGCCTTGTTTGCGTGGGCGCAGCAGGAGCACCTTTGGCCCGGGGCCTGGAGTTGGAATCTCCTCCTCCACCTCCGTCTGTTCGTCGTCGGTGAAGTGGTCGGAATCCCACGATGTAAAGGCCTCGAACTCACGATTTAGTTTGTCTGCGCGGTTTGCGGGCTGCTGTTCGACGGACAGGGGGTTTTGTGTGAGGATGCTGTGGATTTTGTGTTCATAATTATGCTTTGATATGGGCTGAGACGGGCCCACCTCCCGGAATAAGTGTATAGATGCATCGTCATCAGTATCTCCTCTTATTTGAGGTAGATTAGGGAAGCCTGCCATTTGGGGGAGATGTGGGGCTGCTTTTGGTTTGGGGTTAAGTGGGTGACGTGGAAGAGGTTTGTAAGTACAGTGAAAAGTGGCTCGCGTGCTTTGTTCGGAAAACGTATGATGCTTTATTCTATGATTTACTGATGGACTCCAGACTGATATGAAAACAGTACACGTCTTTTTCTGCAGGACGCACTCTGGGCATGTTCGAGGTGGTGGTGGCAGCTCGGGCTAAAAGTGGATGGCATGAGACCGGTTAGAATGAAACTTCGGCATGATGGACAGCGCAAACTGGCGGCGGAACATTTTTCATTTCTTCTTGTTCTTCTTGTTCTTCACTTTTAATTTCCTCTATTTTTCACTTTTGGCATTAAACGGTGTCTTCGTGGAAGTCTAGCCGCACACCAATGCAATTATGGAGCCTACGAAGGCCCCACAGTAGCCGCCAGTCAAAATAGTAATGGGCCATTGTTGCCACGGTCTGTCCCAGTCGAGCGGAATGGGAATCACTCCGAGCCATGCACCCACAAGAGCACCTGCACTTGCAGTCAACGTCTGGCTGGAAAGAATGTGCTTATAAGCGTCTTCGGATTGAGCAAGCACCCATAGCTTTTTGAAATCGAGATTGTACTCGATGAACACGGGTTGGAGAACAATGACAGATATGTGATATGCCAACACGTACGTTTCTTTAAGAAACCCATACATGGGAGCGCCCATCAAGATTAAGCCGACGAAAATGGCATTTGCCAACACAAGACTTGCAGCGGTGGACTTCAACACGAGCGCCAAATGACTCTGTGTGTCCCGACCTTTAGCAGACTTGCAAGACCGGCCAATGAAATAACTGTAGGCCATCTGTAGAAGCACCAAATTGACAAGGCCCTTTGTCATGACAAGAAGAGGAGCCTCCGTGATGCCGTAAGCGAAGTAACTGTAGAGCATTAGCGGAATGTGGAACGGCACACGGAGGAAAGACTTCGTACTGGCGTGTTGTTCAGCCTTGCCGGCTGGGTTCTCACGGGGCGTTTCTTCGGGCGTTCCATGGAAGGAAACGCTTTTCTTGGGGGTTCTGCGAGCCGGTGTCATTTTATCGGTATCAAACAGTACAAGGGGGTACGAGCGCACGGATGCCGTTGATTGCGTTGGAGAAACTGATCGGTGTTGATACAAGCCGCGAAGCACTCCCGCGCTCGAATCCGCGCCTGTGGAGGAGGTGCTAGATGATGGCATCAAAGTCACTTTTTCCTCATAGGGTAGAAAAAGAGGTGAATGAGACACGACACGCCAGATTATTTACGGCTGCTCGTGCAAGTCGCCATATCTGTTTTCTTTCTTTTATCTTTATTTGACTATAAATCTTCGTTTGAACGGTCTGTCACACATTCTCGGTTAACTGCCGCATGCATATCATAAGTGATTGAGCACATTTTCGAACTCTATCAAGTCTCTCCACAAATCCACACCCACATTTTTTATGGAGATTTTCTGGCTGAGCGTGCGCATTCTGTCAAGGTTAAGTTTCGAGTACCGCTTCAAGAGCTCACAGTCGAGAAGAGGGCGTAGTTTTTGTTCCGTCACTTTATCGTGACCACCGGCTCTATTGAGACGGGGGTTGAATCCACATGCGTGGAACTCCTTGTCTGTGAGTTGCTGCTGCAAAATGTACATTCTTCTGTACGTGGGCTCCGCGACGGGGAACACCGTGTAAAGCGCTCCTTCCACAGTGGATGCAATGGTCTGGAAAGGTGTGTTGTTGTGGTCCACCCATCCCAGCAACTGCTCGTTCTTTGGAATGGACTTCATGCAAGTGGTGGAGTAATTCGTGCTGAACGACGATTTGTGAAGCAACTTTTGCCCGTTGGCAGAGAGCGGATCTTCGGGATTGTACTGGAGCACATGCAACATTCCTGCGTTGTCGGCCACCAAAATATACAATTCTTGATCTTTGAACATAAAATCCGCGCTGCTCACGTCAAACCGATGTCCGTCTTTGCCCAAGGGTATCATTCTGAATGGCTCGGCGTCAAAGCCTGCCAACTGAATACTTTTCAAGGTGTCTCCAAATATAACAAGGTTACCAAAACTTTTGGCTTCGGACACATAAACTGAGAGATCCATGAACGCCACTGGAACTGCACTGTTGTCCTTGATATCTCTCACGATAATCTTTTGTCCTTGAGCCACCAAGAATCTGCCTGTGACGTCGCAAATAGCCGTGACTGCACCCTTGGTATCTTCATGCACATACTCTTTCAATTTGTGGTTTGTTTCTGGCTTTCCTGGCTCGGGAATGATATCAATAATCTCAAAAAGCTTGAACGATCCATTGCATCCCAAATCCTCCATTCTGAGTTTCCCTGTACCAATCAAAATGAATTCTTTTTTGCTTTTAAATCTCTTGGTGCCACTTCCGACATCCAAAGCGAGAGATTTCAATTGCAACCCCACCTCATTTTCATTGAGTGAAATGGAATCAATCACTGTCCACGATATTGGCGAAATCAATTTGATCAGACCTTTGTAAGACAATGCGGAAGGCTTATCCTCCTTCACACCAACAATAGGATTGCCTTCTTCATCAATGCAATTGTAGCTTATTTCCTCAAACGTAGAGACTGCAAAAGAATGAGAGCTCTCGTGATAAGCAATTGCCTTGATGGTTTCTCCCACATGGATTCTTCTCATGGGCCAGTTGCTTTCGTAACTGAAGGCAGCCAGAAGCTCAACAATTCGCGCATTTTTCTTGGTGTCAAGATACATGAGTCCATTTCTCATGGTTTCGTTGGAATATGGCACAAAAGATGTGATAGGGATCTTCGAAAACTTGAAAATCTTGATTTCTGACCTCCTGGATCGAGTGATGAAATAGGGCACCACACCAGTTACCATGATGCAGGTGAATCCACTCACGTTGGGGAAGTAAATCATTCTTCTTTCAATGGATGTTCCATGAGGATATGCATTGTATGGAGCTCCCGTGATGACGTTGTCACATTGCTTGATGAATTTGAAGTTCTCACCATCAAAATACATCTTGTAAGTGTGAATCTCACCACCGACAGTAAGAATTGTGAGGTACTCATCTTTCACATAATCATCTCCCAAGTCGTTCAATATGACTTGTTTGATAAATGGATCTGGATCGCTACCTGCGATATCAAAGAATCCTATGGATAGATGGTCAGTGAATTTCTCGACGGAGTTGAGCTGGAAGCATTTTTCATTGTGGAATCGGTTGAAAACAACAATTCTGTTGTCTCCAGTCACAAGAACGAAGAGCTTCTGCTTCAGCTCGCTGTTTAGTTGGGATCCGGTGGTCTTAGATGTTTCACCATCTCTCTTTCTCTTTTGTCCGCGGTTTGTGAGAATCGTGATATCTTTCAGGACAGCGCTCAAAAGTCTGGAATTTGTAATGTATCCAGTCGTAATGATGGTGTCGGACAAGAGCTTCGGAAGATCGATCTTGGTAAAGGTCTTGCTGTAAGTGTTGATACTGAAAATGATCACCTCACCAGTGGAAAAGAAGATCATGAGTATGTCTTCGTGGAACACACTATTAATGATATCTGCATCGGAGAATTCTTGAAGCTCGTTTTCGAAAGTTGCAACTTTTTCAAACTTTTCGCTAAAGAGGAGAATTTGCTTTGGTGTCACTTGCATAATGAATGCGCCCTGGTTCAACTCGTGCATGGAAATTGTCATTTCTGAGTTGACGAAATGTTTGGAGGGCAATCTCGCATACGAGTTGTTGATGTCAAAAATTTCTGACTTCAGGTTCTTATCGTCTGACGTGATGAGGTATTTGTTGTTGATGGTCCAGAGTCTATTAATTTGGGAAAATTGCAACGAGGACTTGATCACTGGTTGAACAGTGGGAGTGAAAACACTTATATGTCCATGCTTACCCACACCACTTGCTGCAAATACAGATACTTCGTTGTATGATGGATTCGGCAAGTTGGCAATAAATTTTTGCAGACTGCACTGACCCAAAGTAAAAGACGATATTGGGCCGTTGTTAAGAAGAATGTCTTGTTTCTGAAAGACTACCTTGTCTTTCCTGTAAGAGACTGCCTCGACTATATTATCATCGCCATAAAGCTCATCATCATCATCATCCTCATCAACATTCTCATCATCATTATCATTCAATTCCTCGTTCGTTTCCTCTTTTTGCGCTGATGAAAGCGTCGAGGTCTGGACTGAAGATTTTCCCAGATCGTACAGCAATTCGACCAAAACAGAATCGCAGCTTTTGCCCGCAATGAACATCAAGTTGTTGTCCAAAACCGCCATCTGTCCGGGGTTCACCACATCAATGTCCTTGCGCAATTCAGATGCAATGGGTTCGACGGAAAACTTCTTGATCGTCTTTCCATCGATGTGGAATGTGATGAAATACATATCACCAGACTCGAGAACCATAAGTACACGGCAGTCGTTAGGAAGAGGACAGATGGAGCAGCGCTCTAGCTTCAACTGCAAGGAGGAACAGTCTGTGAATGATTTGATTGATGCAGTGATGTCGGAAACATACGAGTTGAGAGCCACACGCCGGGAAATGCCTCCGTTGTCGACATGAATCAATTCGTTGCAACCAACCAATAATGCTCCGTTTAAAGGAGACGGAAGTGGAGTAATCTGGTGCACATCATATGGCAAACCATCGATTTTCAAAACGGTAGTGGCATTGAGCGAGGCCGAATCAAGTGACCACACAGAGTATACGACGGTGTCTTTAGCTTGGGGCAAAAGACCGGCCCAAGTTTTTTTCTGCTGCGACAAGACAGCCACAGTCGGTTCTCTATAGCCGTGAAGAAATTGGAGGTCGATGATCTCGCCAATAGACGGATCCAATTGGGCGGCATTTAAGACGATGCTGCTACCGAATAAAGGAAGGTTTGTAGGCGCCAGCGGAGCTCCGGTCAGCTCTTGGGCAGCACTGGCCTTTTTGGCAGCGGCGCCGGTGCCAATATTGTCGACGTCCATGTGGTCAGCCGGGGCTTCTTCCGGAGCCGTTTCTTTCGCTTCCTCATCATCGTCGTCATCGTCGTCATTCTTTTCGAAAGGGAGCAAAACGAGCTGGTTGGTTCTGCGCAAACACAACAACGGCGTGGTGGGTGGCGCCACAGTCAAAACTGACGAGTCGATGGTCTCGTAGGACAAGCTTTGGAGCACATGTTCGTAGTAATGCAACGACACAGTTGCAATGCTGTGCAGAAGCGGGTCCCAGCGCACACACGAAACCTTGGCGGAAACTGAGGAGACCAAAATGTAGTCCAAATTGGGCGCATCAATGGTTCGAATGGGCTTTAAGTCGGAGACACGGCCCTGGAGCTTGGATGACGAGAGAAGCTTCAACTTGTACTTCTTTTGTTTAGAAGGTGACTTGGAGCGGCACACTTCGTAAACCTCGAGCAATGTGGACTTGGCGACGACTAGATGCTTTGTTGATGGCGATACGAAGTTGCATGCCAAGCAATCCGACACCGCCGTAGGGTCTATGAAGACATCGTAGGCGTTCATCAGCGGGTCACGGTCACTTGGTGGACGAAAATTAGTGCTTGACGATGAACCCGTACACCACCGCGCGGTGGGAGCGAGCGGCATCAAGACCAGATGATCAATGGGACTAGGCAGGCAATGGAGGTGAGCTTTTCTTGTTTTGGATTCCGGTCTAGCAACGGAGCATTTTTTCTATCACTTTTTTCTTTTCTTTTTTTCAGAAAATTGCTAAGATTGTCCTTTCCTACTCAATCGACTGTCCTAATTTTTTTCTCTTCTAGTTCGTTATTACGTATATAGTACAGCGCGGGCCGCAGCCAACGGGTGTTTTGGTGCAAGCTCTGCTTACAAAAGCAAATAGATGGCTGGCAAAGCCAAGAAGGCCGGGATTACACGGGCAGCAGCACCCTCGTAGGTTGAAATGAGAGGGGCCGAAGTCGAAGAAGCGACCGACAGCGTGACAAACGCACTGGACTCGGTCACGATGTTGTTCGTAATGACGTTAACGGTGGCATCTGGGTTTTGTGGAACGGCAGAAGAGGTCATCACGGTTGTCTCAACAGACTGGGTGGTCTGGTGTGTTTCCGTGATGTGCACGGTGTCGGTGGTGTGGACAGTGTCTGTTTTGACGACGTGTCCGGTGGCTTCAGTAGACACGCTCTCGATGGATTCGGTCTCACCGCTCAATGGACAGTAGGTGGTGTACATTGTCTCAACACCCTTGATGGTGGTGGTTCCGACGGAAACTCCAGTGGTGACAGGCACCTTGGTGCACTTGTGGTCGGAACAGGCAGTGATGGTGACGATGGTGGTGTGGACCAGCGAAGTGGTGTGGGCGGCTGGGGTTTCGGTGTTAGCGGACTCGGTGTTGGCGGACTCGGTCAGCTTGGCATCAACGCCAGACAATGGACAGAAAGTGGTGTATTCTGTAGCCACACCATTGACGGTAGTGGTGAGAACAGTGAGACCGGTGGCCACCGCAGTAACATGGCACTTGTTGTCGGAGCAAGACGTGATAGTGACCAAAGTTGTGGAGGGGTCGGTGACGGTAGCCACTTCGGTGGTGTCGTCGGCGGAGGTTGCCGCATTGGCCACAAGTGCGTCACTGGTGGTGGATGCATCGTTGTAGGTGCTGGTGACGGGCAAGGCGGTGACGTATGTGGTCAACACACCGTCAACAGTAGCCGTGACGGTGCTCAAGGTCTCGAGAATAGTGGTCACGTAACAGTCGGAGGAAACGCCGCACACAGTCAGCAACTGCGTCAACGTTTGCTCGTTGGTGACGGCGTCATATTCGTAGATGGTGGAGTCTGCGGCAGAGGAAGAACTGTTGCCGTAGAAAGGAGCCATAGAGGGCGCGACCGCCATAGCACTCAGGCAGGTCGAGCTGATGATGGTGGAGTGTTGAGTGACGGTTGGGATGGCCGAAGACGCAGCAACGGCGGTGCCGGCGGCAACAAGAAGAGCGAATGGGGTGCTGCGCATTGGTGATGTTTGTTCTGTGATGTGGAAGGTACCATGGGGTGATTGATAGCCATTATATACTTGCGGCACGACGCAGATAGCGCCTGCTGTGGGGGTGATATGCGCTGGATACTGGACAAGACGGGCCGAAATGCTGGGGCCGTCTTCCGTGATGGGCAGGTGCCGTATGCATGGTAGTGGCGGAGGTGCTGGTTGGTGCGCGCGGCGCTTGTTTCGGTGTTTCACGACGCCCGAAGCTGCACCCGAGAGACGATGCGAACGTGCCGGTCAAGATGCTTTCCGTCTTTCCCATTCGTTCAATCATTGACCTCCCGACATTGTGGAGCCAGCGAAAAAACTTCAGGGGGCTTTGATTTGACACAATTCAAGCTTTTAGCGATTCGTCTGTCGCGACAACTGCTGCCAGTGTGGCCCCAAACCCACATCGGAGTAACCAAATTATTGAAGCAGAATGGGCTCAAAGCAAAGCGGGCACCACTTTAGGTCAATCCATTCTCGAGGACAAGAGCCAGCGGCTAACCCCGACAGATCATGTCCGGTCCCATTTGTTGCGGCAAGATTCCGTGCAACAGTGGTGACGCACCTACGCTTCAACATTTGTAGATCTGGCTGCGGTCGAGCACTCTCGACGCACCCTCTGCATGGTGTGCGCGCAGAACCCTTCGAATCTATGTGGCCAGCACTTTAAAAGCATTCCGGCGCGCGTGCCGCTGGCCAACACGTCCATTTTGAGGAGTCACGTGCGCGCTCTCCCCGTATCGCACACCCTGGCTTTCCGATCTCTCAAGAGACCCCGATCTTGTGGAGTATCCTCGTATTTACCTAGTATGAATGAGCATTGATCTCGGGCGAGATTGAAATTTTGTCCTCCGGTGCTGAAGAACCAACGTCGCTTGTCTACTACATCGAACGATGCTCACTTGCCACGTCACGTGATAGATAATATGCCCGCAGCGGCATCACCACATGACGCTCTTTATCAATCCCATCACAATCCCATGCTCCGCTCATTGGTTGTGGCACTTGCGGCGTCCGTCTTGGGGGCCGCGATGAGTATCACTTCTGGCAGTTATATTACATCCGGCGCAGTTGTGCCTGAGATTTCGGCCCCTGAGCAGATCGTTTCTCGGCGTTATGCAATCATCTACTTCTATTCTCCGGTATGTCTGTTCTGTGAAGCCTTCAACGATGACTTCGATTACGTCGCGCAGTTGTACAACTCACAAGAAAACATCCATGCCGTAAAGGTGAATGGTAAGAAATACACAGACCTCTCCACCGCGTTTAATGTCAACTCGTTCCCAAGCATCAAGATCTACGATTCCATGAAGACGAAGGTGTACACTTTGGAAATGGAGAGACTGCTACCAAATATTCTAGCATTTGTGGAGAAAGCGATAGGATTCAAGCCGGATTTTGAGAGCTACAAGATGGCGGCCACTGAGATTTCGGAGCCCCAAGAGGTGGCCCGTCTCTCTGAGCGAAAGCCCTTGGTGATTGCATTTATCAACAGCCAAGCCCTCGGTTGGGACACATATTTTTACCCAAAACACTTTTTCCAAATTGCCGCAAAAAACCATCAGGAGTTGTATTTCCGTGTGGCGCTCATGGATGGCGCTGTGCTGCCTTTAATGGAGCAGTTTCTCGTCAGCAACGTTCCATCGTTGGCAGTGGTACACAAAGGTGCCGTGGCCGTACACAACACATTGTCAACAAACCCCATTACAAACTACTTGCTAGGGGAAGATGAGTTGTGGCAGCTTCTTGATGATTTCAAAGCACAGAAGGAGGGCGTTTACTTTGGCAACTCTACAGCACTCCAAGACCACGCAAATGCGCTCGTGTACGAAGGTCACAAGCAGCGTAAGCTGGGAATGAATAATGTGGAGTCCAAAAGCGGTGGCTCCTATGAGGACATGGACATCGACCAGCAGTACCAGATGCTCTTGGCAAAACTTACACTTTAAGAAGACAATCGATGTGCGTGAAAGCACAGATGATGTTCAAGAACCCAAAATATCATGGTTTGGAAGATGGCGGAAACGTTTACACT